>CAUYRT010083242.1:0-15462 GCA_963574885.1 Lepilemur ruficaudatus
ACTTTGACAGAGTAGGTTTTTGAATGTAACAAGATAAGTCAACTTGAGTGGTAATATATTTTGGGAAATCAGCTCACTACAAATTGTGACTGTAAACATTGTACTGTAAATGCTTTATAGTTTTCCCCCAATTAAAAAAAAATTGAAAATAAAATTTTGGTATATTTTTATATAGCTTTGAATTGTGACCTATTTTCCCTTTAGTTTCCATCTTAATTTGACTATTAAATCTGATGATAATTAATTAGATACATTTATCCTCTAGAAAGTAAGCAAGATATTATTATATTAGTAATAAAATTTTGTCATACAATTTAATGGGACTCAATTCTGCAAAGCAAATGTGCAATTTACTGTTCTATCAAGCACTCAAGTTAATGTTTCAGAAGAAATAGTTTATGTCAGCTAATTTTTATTATCAAATATGAAGCTTTCAAAGCAAGAAGTTATTAAATCCAGTAGAGAGAAGAATTAAGTTTGGAATGCCAGTTATTTTAGCACTTGAAACATTCATAGAATAATTAAAACTGTACTTATGTCCTTAGTAATCTTATGTTACAGATACAGAAGAGAGGATTGTCTTTGCAGAAGAGACTACTGAGAAATGGATGAATCTTTTTCTTTCAGGACATGTGCCACAACCAATTTGTTGCTTTGACAGAGTAGAACGTGAAACAGGATTTTTTTTCTCCTACTTCAATGTGTGGGAGAGGAGTAAGGAGTTTGGTGGTGTCTGTTAGGAATATTTGCCAAGACTTTATGACCTATTCATTTTTAATGTAGGCATTCATTGCCATTTAGAGTTGCTGTGATCCCGCGTTATTGTGAAAATACAAGAAAGGCCTTGAAACTTGTTATAGGAAAATATCAGCTTCGACACTTTGCCTGTTATCTAGAGCATACAATTCTCACTCCAGTCAAAAACAGTGAATATCTACATTTAGATAAGGTACTGGCCAAGTACCTCAATTGTGAGTTGTGTTGTCATACAGCTGCTGGCAAAAAACTCAGCTTAGGGCTTGATATTCCTATAACATAGTCATAGAGAATGGTATCTATTCCTTCCCTGAACAAGATCCCTGTGGTAAACCTAAGGCACAGATAATGTCTTAGGTGAAGATTTTTGTTTAAAGCAAAAAACCCCTATCTTCTCAGTGACATAGATGTCCTAGTCATCTGTTGGGTAAGGGGTGAGGAGAAGATCCCTTGTGGGAAATTGAATAGAAACTAGGAATAAGTAGAGCACTGATGTGGAGTCCTGGATTCCCACTCTAAGGGAACATGATTCAGGGTGGAGCCATGAGTACTGACCAATCAGAACTGGCCATCTTGAAGCAGGTGCTGGGAGTATCCCGCTGAGCCAGCATTGAGACCTTAGTTGATGGACCACAAGGAAGCTGGGGAGGGAGCTTTTGGGGGAGGGGATAGAGTAGCTGGAGTAGTGATGGGGGCTGGGGAATCTTGAGGGTCTCATGAAACAGCTCTTTCAAAGCAGTAAGGAAGTATTCCAAAATTTGAGCGTTTGGGCTGGCTACACCAAAGTGTACGCACGTGAATGGGTGAGCTCTCCTAAGGAGAGGGTGGAAAAAAGAAAAGAGGAAAAGAAAAGAGGATTTGGTATAGAACTGAGATCAAGAAGATTGCTGCCAGAGAGAATATGAGAAACAATCAAAACACAGGTAGTGCCACAAAGCCTTGAAATAGTTAAGTGTGCTTCATCCTCAGAATCAAGCCTTCATGATCTAGCAAATGAGAGCATTCCAACACCCTTACTTGATTTTTCTCACTGCTCCACATGCTGAAGGAAAGCATGCATAAGGCACATCCCCACCTGCTCATACACAGTAAGTGCCAAATCAGCCATCCCACAAAGTCCCACAATTCCAATTAGCTTCTATTCTAATTAACTGAAGACTCCATTTATATTTAGGACCAAACAATAAAAGAGCAATGTGAGAAAAACTATAAACATAAAAGGAAGGAATCAAAACAAAATCAAAATTTATTCTGAAGGAAACAAAAATAAAGCAGGGAAAGAAGAAAATGCCTTTTTTTAAAAAAATGCATTAGTGATGTCCTTAGAGAAGCTTGAATGAATATTGCATCACACATGTAGGGTTTGCTATGAAAAAAGGAGTCATAAAAGAAAGAGTAATTCTTAGAAATTAAAAATATGGTTTTTAAGATCAAGATACTCATAATAACAGAATGGTCATACTAAAGATGACATTCATGATGTGGAAGAAAAAGTTAAAGGAATCTCCAACAGGGTAGATTATCAAGATGTAGAGGAAAAAAATGTAATTAAAAATTGATATTTCTTAGTTAAGAGTTCAAAAATGGAAAAACAGAAAATAGAAAGAGAAAGAACAGAAAAAAAATGTCCCTCATTTTGAAAAAATCTTTGGTCTTTAGCTCAAAAAGCCCCACCTAAAACAGAGGAAATAATAAAATAAAAGGGAAAAAAAACCCCTAACATAGTCTTGTAAGTTTCTGAAATTTATGAATTCTAAAAATAAAATGAAAAATCCTAGAATGTTTATGAAGGATGAACATCAGATTTAAACAAGAAATAAGAAAGAAAGAAGAAAAAGATTTTTCATCAGCAACGTAGGATGTCAAATGACAACAAATAAATTGTCTACTAAAAGCTAAAGGAAATAGCTTTTTAAACCTCTGATTCTATACCCAACAAAATTATTATCCAAGAGTGAGGGAAATGTAAAGACTTCCAACCTTGCAAAGATTCAGAAATTATCTCACATGCTCACATTCTGAAAAAAGTACCTAATGATTTCCTACAGAAAAATGACAACAAAAAATAACTAATGATCAAGACAACACAGAAACCTAACAAATAAAGGTCTCAAGTGGACCTAGATTCCACTGATTTATGGGGTGCCAATATGTAGGGTTACATGATTTTTCCCATCAGTAACATAGTGTCAGCGAAGAGAAGAGAAAGATCACATTATGGCAAGGTTGACAGTTTGCAAGCAGCAGGTGCTTGCCTCACAGGAGGTCATGAGATTCGAAGATGCTAGGAAGGGAGTGTTTGATGATATACCACCAAGTACAAAAGAAAACTAAGTACAGAAGGAAATAAAATCCCAATTAAGGGTCAATGGAAAGGCGAACAGAGAGGAATCAAGGACAGAAGGTGATTATGTTGATGACGGTGTGTAGTATAAGAAAATGAAAGGGGCTTAGACACGCTAATCTAAGAAAGAGACAGTGGGAGTTTGTACCCACAAACTCTACTTGCAAGCAAGTCACGCGTGTGGGAAACTGTTTTCCTCACCTGACAGAGCTGCACAAAGAAGTGTCCATGGTTACAGAGGAATATACTGGAGGTTAAGATTTTAAATGCAGTCCCTTACCGGAGGGGACAAGGCCAAATGTGGCCCATTGATCAGGTAGTCTGATAGAGTTAAGTGTCACTGGATTTGTAGCGGTTAAGGGATTGTGAGGATTAAATGGCTAGTAGTTCTATTTCATGGCTTTTATTTATTTATTTATTTTTTTGAGAAAGAGTCTCACTCTGTTCCCCGGGCTAGAGTGCCGTGGCGTCAGCCTAGCTCACAGCAACCTCAAACTTCTGGGCTAAGGCGATCCTCCTGCCTCAGCCTCCTGACTAACTGGGACTACAGGCATGCGCCACCATGCCCGCTTAATTTTTTTCTATATATTTTTAGTTGTCCAATTAATTTGTTTCTATTTTTAGTAGAGACGAGGTCTTGCTCTTGCTCAGGCTGGTTTCGAACTCCTGACGATCCGCCCGCCTCGGCCTCCCAGAGTGCTAGGATTACAGGCGTGAGCCACCACGCCTGGCCTATTTCATGGCTTTTAAAATCTCTTAGGATGCTGGCAGGAGTAGGGATGTATAGAAAAACAATGAGCCCAGAATCAAGATCATTGACAAACACAGGGGAGTGCCTAGAAGTGAGAAGATGACATGATGAATAGAGTTAGAGAAGACGTTGGGCAGAAAGGCATGAGCTCTCATGAAAGACATAGGAATAAAAATATAATGGCTTCATGGCAGCAATGAAGGCTAGGAGATGAACTATCAGCACTTGCTAGCCATGTAGACATAAGGAGGGGAAATCAAATAGCCTCCTTTTAAGCAGAAAGTCACTCAGAAGAAAATCAAGTTTGAAATAAAGCAAAAGGTAGAAGTGTCTGCAAAAGGGTCAGAGAAAAAAGAGTGTTCGTGATAGAGCTATGTTTCAAAGCCACAGATTAAAGGTTTTAGAGGGATGTTCCCCGATGAAAGAAGTCAGGGTGGAGGAAACAAAAGAGCTGTATGAAGGCAAGAAAACGGGAGAGGACAGAGAACTAAGAGGCTTGCATTAGTGTGGCAGTTGCTGGTGTGAACTGAAGGGGCCTCAAGTTTGTGCTTTGAACTTGAACTTGTCTTGCTATGAAGGAGTCTCTATTTACTGGCTGTTTCAAGTGTACCACGTTAACTTTAAAATCAACAGATGATCCTCTTTCCCACTCACTCATCTTCACTTGCAGAGCTCCGCAGCTCTCCGCAGCTCCTCCCACGCCATTGTTGGCGATGCAGCAGTAAATGCCATCGTCGCTGTCTTCCACACTCAGGATGGTGAGGAGCTGCCCGTTCTCCCGAATGCTGTACCGGGTGTCAAAGAGCCTGTAGGTCGCAGAGGAAAATGGAAGATGAGTGTGTCATCTCTGATTTTTCCAGCCATGATTCATTGATCAAACTGATGACTTGTCAATGAGGAAGTAGAATGCACCAGTGAGTCCTCCAAAAATTCTTTCAAAGGGTGATGTCTATTGATAAGACCAAATGTAAAGTTTGCTTTATTCAGGAAAGTACATCATAATCAAGATATACGTGTCTTCTCCCCATAATTACTGGGAAGTAGCAGCTGTTAATGAACGTGCACACACATGAGTGTGAAGAGCTGAAAGAGTTAAATGTTTGTGGACATAATTAACAATTAATAGAATATTCATTCTTTCATTAAACAAATACCTATTGAGTGCTAACAAGTGCCAGGCACAGTTCTATTTACTTGGGATACATAAGGAAGCAAACAGCTTCAATTGCAAAAATATGTGCTTTACGTATATTAGCTATTAAATTACACACAAACTATTTGTTGAGAAGGCAATTAGAGCAATCAAAGAAATTCAAAGGGAAGCATCAATATGAAAGTGAGTTTTTCTAAACCAAATACGGTTCTTTATGCCAAATGTATGTGGTAAGCAGAATGACAGTCCACCAAAGATTCTTGTCTTAATCACTAGATCCTGTGAATCCAGGTTACCCTACATGGCAAAAGGGATTTTGCAGATGTTAAGAATTGTAAAATGGAGTGTTCTGGATTGTCCAGAGGGCCCAGTGTAATAATACGCATCCTTGAAAGATGGAAGAGGGAGTCAGAGGATGAGAATGATAATGGAGGCAGAGGCCAAAGTGACGCAGTTGCTCACTCTGCACATGCAGAAAGGGGCCAAGGAACATAGGTGGCCTCTAGAAGCTGGAAAGGAAAGAAACCAGATTCCTCCCTAGAGCCTTCTGAAGGAACTCAGCCCTGCCAACACTTCATGCTGATTTGAACTCAGTGAGACTTATTTCATACTTCTGACCTCCAGAACTATAAAGATAATAAATGTTGTTGTAAGCCACTAAGTTTGTGATAATTTGTTATAGCAACAATAGGAAGTAAATACAGATTTTGTTCCCTATCAGTATGGTGCTGCTGCAACAAATACCTAAAAATGTGCATGTGCTTTGCAAATGGGGAATGGGTAGAACAGAGAAAAATTTTCAGTAGCATGCTAGAAAAAGCTTAGATATTCTTGATGAGACTTTGAGTAGAAATATGTACGTTAAAGACTCCGCTACTTAGAAGGAAGTGAGTAGCATGACAGAGAACAGCTAAATCATCTTAGAGAAAACTTAAATTACCACAAGCGGACTGACTGTTGGCAGAAATACGGATTTTTTTTTTTTTTTTGAGACAGAGTCTTGCTTTGTCACCCTGGCTGGGGTGTTGTGGCATTAGCCTAGCTCACAGCAACCTCACACTCCTGGGCTCAAGCAATCCTCCTGCCTCAGCCTCCTAAGTAGCTGGAACTACAGGCATGCATCCCCATACCAAGCTAATTTATTATTATTATTATTATTATTTTTTTTTTTTTTTTTTTTTAGTAGAGAAGGGGTCTTGCTCTTGCTCAGGCTGATCTTGAACTCCTGACCTCAAGTGATCCTCCCACCTCGGCCTCAGAGTGCTAGGATTACAGATGTGAGCTACTATGCCCGGCCAGATATGGATGTTAAAAGGACTACTTGTGAGGGCTCAGATGGAAATGAGCAACACGTTTCTGGGAAAGGATGGAAAGTGGATCCTTGGTATATAGCAGCAGAGAGCTCAGCTGAATGGTGTCCCGCACTTACATGGAAAACAAAACTTGTAAATGATAAACTCATATATTTAGCTGGGAAATTTCCAAGCAATGTGTTGAAGCTGTGGCCTGGTTTCTTTTTGTTGCTTATAGTAAAATTCAAGAGGAAAAAGATAATTTGAGGGAAAAACTGCTAAGTAGAAATGGAACTGGGACTTGACGATTTGGGAAATTCTCAGCCTATCCAGATTGCACAAGATGCTAAAAACTATTTCAAATTGCTTAATTTAATTTGTGAGCCTTCCTGTTCCAGAAGTTCTGAGATAGCTTGCCTAACAGAATATTTGAAGGCTACAATAGCACGGGGTAATTTCCCACATTACAACATGTATAATAGAAGGAAACGCTAAATTTCAGTTCAAGGTAAATGAAACTAAAGTTGTCATTTTCCCCATCCAAGATCATGGATCCTAGACTGTGGATACTAGTGTAAGCACTTGCTATAGACTGAAAGTTTATGTCCCCCTAGAATTCATATGTTGAAGCCTAATACTGAATGTGATGGTATTTGGAATTAGGGCCTTTGGGTGGTGATTCGGACATGAGGGTAGCTCTCTCATGAGTAACATTAGTGCCCTTATAAAAGAGACCCAGGAGAGCTCCCTCACCCCTTCCCCCAGGGGATGACACAGAGAAAAGATGGACATCTATAAACCAGGAAGTGGGCCCTCACCAGGCATTGAATCTGCTGCCATGTCAAATGTGGACTTATAGCAGCCTCCAAAACTGTAAGAAATAAATGTCTGGTTTTGGGGGGTTTTTTTGAGACAGAGTCTCGCTCTGTTGCCCAGGCTAGAGTGAGTGCATGGCGACAGCCTAGCTCACAGCAACCTCAAACTCCTGGGCTCAAGCAATCCTTCTGCCTCAACCTCCCAAGTAGCTGGGACTACAGGCATGCACCACCATGCCTGGCTAATTTTTCCTATGTATTTTTTAGTTGGCCAATTAATTTCTTTTTTATTTTTAGTAGAGAGGGTCTTGCTCTTGCTCAGGCTGGTTTTGAACTCCTGACCTTGAGTGATCCACCCACCTCAGCCTCCCAGAGTGCTAGGATTACAGGCATGAGCCACCGCGCACGGCCTATGTCTGTTGTTTATAAGCCACCCAGTCTATGGTATTTTTGTTAGAGCAACCCAGATGGATTAAGATACACTTAGCTGTAATACAACCTATATTGCCTACTAGAAAACCCATGATTTCACTTTGTTACAGATTTTAGACTATTTTTGATCAGAGGTAATGAGGAAAGGATAGCATAATCTTTATGCCAAATGGGAATTTCACTTGTTTAAAAGACTGAATCACTTTGTATCAGGAATCCCTTATAACTTTCCAAAAAAAAAAAAAAAAAAAAGGGATGGTTACCTAGAGGTCAGATTCCTAGACAAGAGACTTCACTCTATTGGGATATTAGAAGCACAGGAGATGAGGCTGGTCCCTATTAACTCCCCAGCATGTCCTGGAATATGTGCCCCAGACTTAGGGCATCATGGTGTTTCCCAATTACTGTGAATTTTCTTCTAGGTTCTAATCTGGGGATTGTCTGACTTCCCCATGTCAATAAGCCACAAAATAGCCCTGACTTTCCTACATCAGTTAAATCACTGTTTTGCTTTAAGAAATTTTCTTAAGCTCACTGAACTTCAGATCTTACATCTATAAAATGAGGAAATTTGCATTTTATAAATTCCAGAAGGTAACATTTAATACAGCCAAGAGCTGTGGTTGCATTTATGTCAGAGATAAACTGCAAGGCAGCAGTGCACATTCTTACCAGAAAAAAAAGGCAGAATACTTACTTGATGAGAATTTTATTTCTTGTCCAGGAAATCTCAGGCTGGGGATAGGATTCCACTGCACACATAAAAGTAGCCACTTCTTCGACTAAGGCATCCACTGTTTCAAGAGGAGTGGTGATGACAGGAGCTGAAAGGAGAAATCAAACGAGAACATTCTAGAATGTTGCTTACTAATCCTTCCTTAAGCAGTCAGATGCCATCAATTACCTGAATGAGAACTGTATCTCTTCAGAGCAGAAATTTTACACAAGAAAGGAAGATTTAATGTAGAGAATGTTTTTACTTCCAAAATAGACATTTGAGAATTAAAAGAGAAGGCTCTCAGGGGAATAGGACTTAGAATTTATTACATATGAGTAGAGGCAGATCCAGGTTTTGTGGAGCTCAAAGTTGTATAACTTGAATGCCCTTTAAAAGTATAAGGTCATGAATATAAAATTTCTGTGACTACCTCGATGCCATCCGCATCAAAGTGAGTCTGAAGTAAAGTCAGAGTAGAAAAGAATAGCAATCTTAACAACTGTTAAGAACAACTTTTCCCAAATTTTATAAAAATATATGTTCATATGATCACACTGCTAGAGCCCACTGAGCGTCTTAGAAGGGGCTCTTGCATGTGAGAGTCTCTGAAGCTTAAGCTACGTCTGATTTACAGCGAATTCACATGAACATATTAATAGAATAGAAAGAGACTCAATAATAAAAAGACAAATAATGCAAATAAAAAACGGGCAGAGGATCTGAATAAACCTTTCTTCAAAAAGCACATGAAAAGATGCTAAACATCGTTAGCCATTAAGGAAATGCAAATCAAAACCACAAGCTACCCCTTCTCACCCACTAGGATGGCTGTAATCAAAAAGATAAATATTCATGAGGATTTAGGGAGATTGGAACCCCTGGCACTTCTGGTGGGATATAAAATGGTACAGCCTTTGTGGAAAAGAGTATGGTGGCTCCTCAAAAAATTAAACAAACAGTATGATCCCACAATTCCGCTTTCAGGTATATATTTAAAGAAACTGAAAGTAGGGGCTCGAACAGATGTTTGTATACTCATGTTCATAGCAGCATTATTCACAATAACCAAAAGATAGAAGCAACCTAAGTGTCCACAAAAGAATGAATGGATAAACAAAATGTGGTATATTCATACAATGGTATATTATTTGACAATAAAAATAAATGAAGTGCCATATATGCTACAACATGGATGAAGCTTGGAAACTGTAAACTAAATGAAAGATGTCAGTCACAAAGGACCACATATTATAAAACTCCACTTACATGAAGTGTCCAGAATTGGAAAATCTACAGAGGCAGAAAATAATTAGTGGTTGCCTAGGACTGGGTGGAGAGGGGGAAGTAGAGGAATTAGGGGTGATGGCTAAGACTGCAGTCCCCAACCCCGGGGCCACAGATGGTACCAGTTAGGAATTGGACCACACAGCAGAAGGTGAATGGCAGGGAGCAAGCAAAGTTTCATCTGTATTTACAGTCCTCCCCATTGCTCACATCACCCCCTGAGCTCTGCCTCCTGTCAGATCAGCAGCAATATTAGTTGTAGGAAACACAAGCTCAGGGCTCCCACTGATTCTGCAGTATAGTGAGTTGTATAATTATTTCATTGTATATTACAATGTAATAATAGTAGAAATAAAGTACACAATAAATGTAATGTGCTTGAACCATCCTGAAACCATCTCCCACCCCAGTCTGTGGAAAAATTGTCTTCCATGAAACCAGTCCCTGGTGCCAAAACTGGTGGGGGACTGCTGGGCTAAGGGATGCAGGATTTCTTTTAGGTGCAATAAAAATGTTCTAAAATTGATTCAAATGTACCGTTAATCTTTATCTCTGTAAATCTATCCCAAGGAAATAATCTCACCTATAGAAAGACATATAGATGACACTGCTGGTGGGACTTCAGACTAGTACAACCTGTGTGGAAAGCAATATAGAGATACCTCAAAGAGCTACAAGTAGAACTACCATTTGATCCAGCAATCCCACTACTGGACATCTACCTAAAGGAACAAACGACATTCTATAAAAAAGATCTCTGCACTAGAATATTCATGGCAGCACAATTCACAATTGCAAAGATGTGGAAACAGCCCAAGTGCCCATCAATACATGAGGGGATTGATGAAATGTGGTACATGTATACCATGGAGTTCTACTCAGCCACAAAAAAAAAAAAAATGGTGATCTAGCACCTCTTGTATTATTCTGGATAGAGCTGGAACCCATTTCTATTAAGTGAAGTATCACAAGAATGGGAAAACAAGCACCACATGTACTCACCATCAAATTGGTATTAACTGATCAACACTTAAGTGTACATATAGTAGTAACATTCATCGAGTGTCGAGCAGGAGAGAGACGGAAGGAGAGGATGGGTATAATCACACCTAATGGGTGCAGTGTGCACAGTCTGAGGGATGGACATGCTTGAAGCTTTGATTCAGGTGGGGCAAAGGCAATATACATAACCTAAACATTTGTACCCCCATAATATGCTGAAATTAAAAAAAAGAAATAAATAATAAAAAAAAGAAAGGCATATAGATTACTTCCACTGCACGAAACAGATTAATAGTACTAAATCATACTAATTGTGGTAGGGTGGGAGAAGAATTAGGCACACAGTTTTGTCTTCTGGTTGTGGTCTGCTCGAGCTGGCTTATACAGGCTTGCAAGAGCCAACTGATAATTTTTCAGGAATTTTGTGCTAAATATAGCCATTATTAAAAACTAAATTGTATACATTTATAATTAAATAAGTTATACTGAAAAAAGTAATATAATACTCAAAATTCATCACCTCTTAATTATTTAACTACATTTTACTATTATCTATGTTCTTGAGGTTATTTACATCTAATGTATCTGTATCGTAGAAATAGTTACAAAGGATGCTACTTACTGTACATGCTATTTCCCAACTCAGTGTTCAGTGCTTGTTGATAGCTTAAAACTGGCCATGGTTTGGAGTGTTTCCAATACAGAAGTCAACAAGTGCAACAAACCAGGGCCTTTTTTTTGCTCAGAGAAGTGGCTCTTAAACATATACTAGCAAACTGTTACCTAAATAGGATATTATTTGTCCAGTCACTGCAAATGATGTTTTGAGGAGTATTAATAACATAGAATATGCTTATGCTTTAGTGCTAAGTCAAAATGGCAGGTACAGAATTGTATAAACAATATTATTTGCACTTTTAAAAAAGATACATAGAAAACAATGGAAGGAAATACATCAACATGTTAACAGTCCTGGGACTATGGGTGACTTTCTCTGTTTTAAACTTTGTATATTTTGTGTTTTCAAAATCAATCTTAAATACCATGTCATATTTTTATAAAAAAAGAAACTTTATTCATCAGTTTCTTCTCATTCAATACACAGACGCAGAAGTGGCAGAGGTAAAGTATTAATGTTATTTTTCCATTGAGGTGACACAAAATTCTGCTGAGATCAGTTAAGATCAAAGAAGTTAAGTATTAGAATGTCTTAGAAGAGTCAGACGTGGGGAAATATGTGAGCTCTTACTACGTACTGTATTAAGTTAACACTTTCCTGTAAGGGTCAATGAGTGACATGGCAGTCTTGTGTAAGGTTTGACTCTGTTTTTAATATTACCATCTAAAATTGATTCAGAACCTGCTATGTGCCATGCATTGTACTTTTCATTCATTATCTCACCTATCACAACTAACATAAAGGTAGATACTATTAATATTCCCATTTGCAGATTAGGAATGAAGACTAAGAATGGTTAAGTAACTTGTGTAAACATCACAAAAGTGGGAGGGAATAGAGCTCAACCTCAGGGTTAAATTTGGTTTAAGGTTCCTGTTTCTTAACTCTAAAATATACCGTGTCTTCATGATAGTATTGGTTATATACAGACAAGGAAAAAAGGAAGATTTATATCAATATCAATTTCTATAGACAGAATATAGTTGAGTCCATTTTGCCCATATTTCCAAATTATCCAAATCTGCTTTCAAATTTTTCCTGACACAATCACATAGTTGTATTTAATGACAATTGTTGACTCAGCAGACTGTCTCTTGTTTACTTTCATTCTACTATCCAGCTTTCATCTCAGCCAGAGCCTGTTTAAATTAGGGCACTATTTCTTCTCTCAATCCAAGGACTACATGAACAACAAATACATGAAAATGAACACAACCCTTTCCTGCACCCAAAGAATAACTTAACTTGAATATTAGCTGCTTGATGAGAAGGACCTGATATTACTCTTCCTTTGTATTTTATGGGCTCTACCACATGGCCATTAACTAACCAACTTTTGATTATTTGCTAATTGACATGACCAAATGATTGGGGACACACAGAAACAAGGTATATTCATTCCTTTCTGTTTTAGTAAAATTAGGGCTCAGACTTGGAAAATATTCATGTTTCTCTACCATTATGAATACAATATTGTTTTTTTTCAGTATGAGAAAACACTGGTGTTGAAAAATTTTTAAGTCTTCCAAAAAGGATATTCAGTATTGCTCACCATTTGGACAATCTTAGGGCCTGGAACATTTATTTAACTGAAGATACAATAAAGTAAATGTTATTTCTTGTTATGATGGCTTTGTAACTTGTAAGTTTCATTAATAGTAATGCTCAATAACCACTTATTAATGCTGTATCATTAATTCTTTGCAACAGAAAAATGTCTTGGTCCTTGCCTTTAGGAATGGCACTGGGGCTGGGCGCAGTGGCTCATGCTTATAATCCCAGAACTTTGGGAGGCTGAAGGGGAAGGATTGCTTGAACCCAGGAGTTTGAGACCAGCCTGGGCAACATACTGAGATCTCATCTCTACAAAAAATAAAAAGAAATTAACTGGGTGTGGTGGCACATGCCTGTAGTCCCAGCTATACGGGAAGCTGAGGCAGGAGGATTGTATGAGCCCAGGAATCTGATGTTGCAGAGATCTCATCTCTACAAAAAATAAAAAGAAATTAACTGGGTGTGGTGGCACATGCCTGTAGTCCCAGCTATACGGGAAGCTGAGGCAGGAGGATTGTTTGAGCCCAGGAATCTGATGTTGCAGTGAGCTATGATCCTGCCACTGCATTCTACCCTGGACAACAGAACAAGACTCTGTCTCAAAAAAAAAAAAAAAAAATGACACTGGGCACAGGCAGATAGACGTTCTGCTCAAAACCTGTTAGAATTTCTGCAATTGCCTCTGCTTGGGGCATTCCTTTGGGTTAAAACATGGTCTCATAGGGACTCATCTAAAACATGCACATTACCCAGGAGTGATCATTATACCAATCATTGACAACTCTCAGCATAATAAATAAACTTATTTGTCAAGCATTGGTAGGCACTTCTTCATTTTATGAAGTCTCTGAAGCTCACAGAGACTATGTGTTTTCCTTAAAGATACACAGGAAGACATTGTGGACTAGGAAAAAAAACTTGATCTCAACATTCTCTTTCAAGCTTTTAATATCCTTGTTTCACTTTCTTCATCATCCAACTTATACCCCATGGTAATGTTGCTATATAACGTCAACTTCTTTACTCTCTAGTTGTTTAGCTGTGCTGACCCTGGAAAGTGTCAATCCTCAATTAATCCAACCATCTGTCCTCGCAACCCCTATGTTCATATAGCACTGCAGGATAAAGTGGGACAACTGTTCGGGTCAGGTGCACCGTAAAGAAAGCTCCGGTCCCGAGCCCCAGCTGGGTCCTCAGTGTGGCCCATGTAATCCTCTCGTCTTCTTGAATGAGACCACTCCTCCCAGGTCCCCTTCCCACCCCTCGCTTGTCACTCTCTCCCAATGACCTCAAGTCCTATTTCACTGAGAAGTTGCCTACTTCACCTTTGAAAATAAGGAAGAGTCTAAAGAAATCTTGACACTTCTACTCTTTTTTTCTGTTCTTCAGGGTCCATAATATTTAAAGCAACTGTGTTTATCCAAACATGCAAGAGTAACTCTCTCAATGCACGTCAATATAAAACATTCATCCAGGACTTGGTGTCCTGGATTTCAAGGACAGCTGCGCTGGTACTGACTTAGTCATATGTCAAATCTGTGAATCCTATCCCCATATACATGTGTGTTAAAGGAGGAGGTTATTCAAATATACCTAAGGATAAAATCACTTAGACTCCAAACTTCAAGATATGGTAGCAAATGGGACAATTTTGAAAGTGGGGTTTTGACAAGGTTCTTTGTGCATATTAAACAAATCTAGTGCTGCTTACAAGAACTATACTCCTGCAGGATTTAACATCCCATCATGTACTTAATACTCTCTGATAAACCATTAAATGTTATTGATGTATGTGCTTAAGGCAAGTATTCAATGAAGTGTTGGCTACTTTCATATATAACAGTTTGTAAAATTCTCCTGCTTGGGGTTATGAATTTGAATTCATCACTAAAAGTATCACTAGTTGAAATGATTCAGAAAGCCAAGGACTTTGCCCTTATCTTTGAACATTAGGATTTCCCCTTATTTTTGAACAACAGGAGTCTCAAAGCAAAACTGAAACAATAGACTATTAATTCTATAAAGTTGGGTATTAATTTTATTGTGGAAATGGAGTGCAGGGAATAAGAATCCCCTCCTGAATACTCTTGCACTATTTTAAATACCTCAATTTATTTTGTAATACATCAAGTCTCCTTGATTCACTCATGATAAAGGACTTAGGAAAAAGTATGCCACCTAAAAAACTCTTTTTGTTATTACCTTCTCCCAAGAACAGAGAAGCTGGTTGGGTAGAACATTTTCCTTAGTTTCAATAGTATTAAAATGATAACATATTATTATGGTTCTTTTCTATCAATATATTCCTCACACTTCAACATTTAAAATTTTCAGGACAATGTTTTCATTATATTATTTATTCTCAGAACTGGTGTGTGTAGTAAATGGACGTTTGCTCTCCTAGGCTAGGTGTTCTGGGCTAAGGTTGATGTTAAACTCATACTGATTTAGATTTTACAGTAAACACAGTAGACTAAGAAAAAAATAGTTTTAATTTTTTTAAAAAAAAACTATAGCAGTAAATAAATTATAAGAAACAAGGTTAGATTAATGATCTGATTAGCTTATTTAAGAGCCAGGATATTTGGATTTGTTACCTCTATGCCATTATATTCTGAAGTTTTCAACATAGAGAGAGTGTGCATTTGAATTAAGGGCTTTATCTGTTAAGTTTGAAGACTG
>CAUYRT010083247.1:0-76625 GCA_963574885.1 Lepilemur ruficaudatus
AATCTCCTGAGAATGTCTCTCACAATGATCACTGGGTCCCAGGTGACACATGGGATGGCTAAACAGGACCAAATGATTGCACAGAGCTCCCCACCTACAAACTGTGCTTATACAGAGTAGGCATACAATACATGCTGAAACATTATTCATTCAATTACCTATCCATTCATTTATGAACACTAATTGGCCAGGAGTCAGACATTTGGAGAGAGGGAGCATTAAAAGCTACCCATTTTTCCAGCTGACAAACCAACATTTCCTATGTCTCAGAGCCCTGCCCCATCCCACTCGCCCACCCTGGGCTCGTGCACCTGTTTCTGTAGCAGGAAACTGCCACGTACGGTCCCAGTACCCCCAGTGCCCTCCCCAAAGGCAAAGATGCTGTGTCCAGCCCCCTCCTCACCATGGAGCAGTGATTCTCAAATCTAAAGAGAGAAGTTTTTTCCTTTAAACTATGCACATCCGACCCTAGCGAGAAATGCCCTTCTCCCCCCAACCCAATTGAGAGTTGCTACCTTCCTGCATTTTAAGGATAACTCTATACTTTGCTCTTATGCATAGAATGCTCCAATGTTCTAAAGCACTGATCCTCCTGCCGAGGAGAAGGAGGAAGGGGAGGAGAGAGAAGGAGGGGAAGGAAAGCTGCCAGCATTGGTGCTTTTTCTTGGGAACTCACAGGAATGGCTACTCTAGAATCTTTCCCATAAGCTCTGCTCTCTTTTGTGAGCTCCAGAACCATGTTTCCACCTCCAGAATAGAAATTTTCACCTCACCTTGGATTCAAAGTATCCAAAACCTCACCTTCCCTGCAAAAAGAAAGGAAACCATGCCTCTCACTTTCCTTTCTTTGGTAATAGATGTGCCAACTCTCAGCTTGGGAGGTGGGACACACACACCCCTTCTCTCCTTGCACACTGTTGACATTTAGTTCTGTGATAGCTCATTCCCATCCCCATGGCCAGACCTTGTTCAGGACTGTACCTTGTTCACATGAGTTGTCCCCTCTCTTCCCCACTCCACCCTCTCCAGTGCTATGCACCACCCTACCCACGTCTTCCTGATGGGTTGCTTCAATCCTGCTTTTCTGCTAATCGCGAATTTCAATTATTGCCAGCTGCCTATCAAATTAAGTAACTTTCTTCAATCTTCAATATGATCCCAGTCTTACATCCTATATGTCATCTCACATATAATCATTGTATCCTATATCATTATATCATCTCTCTCCTCTCTCTCTCTCTCTCTCTCTCTCTCTCACTCTCTCACTCTCTCACTCTCTCTCCCCCTCACACACACACACTCTTATATCCAAAGTCTCGGCCAAATACGACTATTCCCTGAACATCTTTCTGCCTTTCTACCTTCATTTCTTTGGATTCCATCCAATGTCTGGAATTGAAGTCCTTCTTACTTTCCAAAGATGTTCTCAAATGGCCCCTGCATGACATTTGGATGCCTGCCTACTCCATGCAGGCTCTTTCCCCTTTGAATCACATATTAAGTTTTTTTTGGTTTTTCGTGTTTTTTTACCTTAGTGGACTTAGTCTTCTTCATCTTTGTAACATAAGAATTTAAATACTCAATATTAAGTATTGCGTATTTGCCATAAAGGCAAACACTAAGTCTTGGGCATCTTTATCTTTCCAGCTGCTAATATGTGATATCTGGCACACAGCAGGTGTTCAATACATATTTGCTAAATTAACTTGAAAATACCTCGGTGGGAGAACTATTTATGTTAAGGTTAAAAGTAATACACTCCCAAACTGCAGCTGACACCAGACAAAAGTAGAAGGACAGGGCTGTGAAATATATGCTACTCAACTATGGCCATAACTTTAGTCTTCAGGCTGTTTCAGTGAATGCTTGAAATTAACTGAACTACTAAATCAGTTTCTTTAACTGGACTGCAACCAGTTGACCTGAAAGCTCATGGCAGGAGTGAATGTTCATTCACCTGATTAGCCTATGCTAAGATAGAACTCTCTGTCTGGTGTGATCACCCACTTGTAAATAAGCTCCTTCCAATCTCCATATAGTCATAGGTCTTCGTAAAGGTTGCAAAAATAAGATCAAGGATCATTGTCACTTTTCTCTCCAAATCCCCTTCTGTCACACTTTTCAGAAATTCCTGAAGTGTTGGATTCCCTGTGAGCATTGCTGGGATCCACCTAAGGGAAAGTTGAGTTGGGTTTACATTTAGTTTGCATTTAGTGGAATATATTTAGGTAGTTAGTAGTCATTTGAAGTCATCAGACTATTGTTAATTGTCCTGCTGTAGGAATGGCTTCTAGGGATATTCTTATCACTCACTCTGCCAGTTCTCCTAGTAATAAGACACAAAAACCAGGCCCAGAGGTCACACGGGACATACTTTTATGAGATACACTTGAATGAGATGTACTGCAAGTATACCTGGCATTGGGGTATGTGAGTAATGGAAACTAAAGAGGGTTTGAAATGTATAGAGCCAAAGCTAATCTGTGGGAAATGCTTCAAATCACCATATATGTAAAATTATAAATAGAAAATTCAATGCTCATAGATTCCAGTCACAATGGAAGCCCTCTTTTGTCAGGAATAGACTTGATAATGCAGTATATAAAATTACAAATGAGCCATATATTTTTGTTTCTGTTTGATGAGATTGACAAAAAGATAAAATTTATTCAAACACATTTATAAGGCACAAAGCTGTAACAATGCCATATACAAGCATGTCTGCATGTGAAGTTTCATATTTCATGTACTGCAATTTATCACAGTTGACCATTTTAGTGACATCTAGGCATCTGGTCTAGGTGAAGTCTGGTGGTTCTAGATAAAAAGGTACTTGGCATTGGCCACCAACAGCAGGGAAAGAGCCTATAGTTAAAAATGTTCTAGTGATAAATGCTTAGACATATTTGGAATGCTTTTGATTAATAAATTTTATACAAGTTTTATATTTTAGGTAATCAATTCTATATAAATTTTAAGAATGATTGGTCATACCAAGAATCAAGTATACCAAGAAATAAACTCCTTCAATTCAAAATAAGTATTGAAGATTAGTCATTGCTTATAAAAATTTGAAATGTCCTGACATGTTAAAGCATATGTAAAAAAAAACCTGATAAAGGTTTCCCAAATTTAATAAAATTCCTGAAACCTTTCATGACATATTCAATTACAAATTATGAAGCTGGAAGAAACTTACCTAACCTATCAACAATAATACACAAATTTTGATCAAGCATGATAGAGGAAAGCATCTCTCTATATCTCCTATAAAAAATAATACTGTGTTATAAAATCATCATATAAAAAGCCAATCAGAATATAAGCTATAAATTGTAGGAAAAAGTGGTATAGAGCTATATTAAGCAATTAATAAAAGATATTGTGTTATTTTTATGGATTGTGTGATAGGGAAACTGAGGCCAAGAAGAATTAAGCTACTTGCTCAAGATCACCAGTCAAAGCAAGCTCATGGCAGAGTTGGGATTCAGAGCTACAAAAAGATAATTGTTAATGATTTTAGTCATTTCTACTTAAACACTCTGAAAATTGTCTATTTTTCCTATCTGAACTGTAAGATGAAGAATAACCTGGAATGCATAGGATTCCATATGTACTGAATTCTAATAGTCCCATTTTTGAATATAAATATGATCATTAAGATTTATAGGTTAGCCACTTATGCCTATGTAGGATAAACTATATCACATGGTTATAATACTGGAGCAGTACGAATTTTTGGTGTTAATTACATTGTAGAGTGTTGGAAGCAAGCTTTCTGTACATTTTTAATATGTTACCCAACTACTTTTTGCAGCACTAAAGAACCCTGGTAAATTCATTCTAATTATTCACATCCCAGGGATATAACTAAATGCAAATTTAAAATTAAATATAAGCTTGCTCATCCTGGAAGGAAAAAAATACTCTAATAAAATAGTACAGATGCATTTATAACAAATTTTTGAGGTAACTCAAAAGTAATTTTAAAACAGTCCAAAACAGTTCATTGTCATTTAATAAAATTCAGCTTCATCTATCTTGAACATTTAATCAAATTTTATTTTTTCATGAAGTCATGGCATATAAAATTGAGGATTGATGAAAGCTAATTTTAGGTAAAATACAATATTACAGCAAAAAATGTAGGAAAGCATAAAATATTCGTGTTAGTAAAATGCTAATATAAGAGCTTAAACTTCTGTAATGAATAGCATCTCAATATTAAGTAATTTTAATGACTTTCAAGCACATGACAGAAGACAATGCACTATAAGAAAAATATTCAAAACTACTCTGGTATTTCATCTAGAAACAGCTTCATGACCCAGCACACAATAAACTTCCTTAAGAGTTCATAAACAAGAAGTTCATGATCATCCTTGGCAGGATGACTCACTCAATGTATTTTCCATGTGGCCAACAGGTTTAATAAACGGCTAAATAAAAAAAACACTTACATAATTCAGTGAGGCACAGTTTCTTGGGAACTATTATGTTCAATTAACTTGAGACCCTATTTCTGATAGTACCCAAATATTTAGACATACTACAATAGGGGTTTAATGACTACATTTTATGCTTGTATTTCTAGAAATCTAACATGAATTACCTCGTTTTTCCAGGGCACTAGTATAACACCACTTTAAAAGATTTAATATGGTCACTTATGTGTTCCAAGGTATTGTACATAACTAAATGAGCTAAAAAACAGAGCTGACCCATTCCATAGCAAAATGCTCAGGGAAAAGCTCTCTTTATCTCCATTAGAGTAATAATGTACTTAAATTTCATATTTGAGATATTAAAATTTGGCCCACTTCTCCCATTAATTAAATTCTAAAGAAGAAAGAACAAAATGCTATAAAATTTGTAAGTTGGTTTTATAAATGAGAAGTAAAAATACAATATACGATGACTCCAAAATAAAAACTAAAATGTCTCAGCCAAATAATTACATATTAACCTAATTTTTCCAATTTCAATGAATATGTAATGGGTACCCTTTCTAATAACCAATTTAAAGTGTTTATAAATTATAAATACTTTAATATCTTCAATATAATACCCTTTTTTATTGTGGTAAAAATGCTTAATATGAGGTCTCCCCTCTTAATAAATTTTTAAATGGGTACCCATACTGTTAACTATAGGCACAATCTTGTACAACAGATCTCTAGAACTTAATTATCTTGCATGACTGAAACTTTATACCCCTTGAATAGCAACCCCCCATCGTCCCCTCCCCTTCAAAACTGGTATAATATCCCCAAAGCACTTTTTTACATGTATAAGGCCTAGAAATTAAGTAATTAGTCCAAGGATGCAATTCTGGTACCTGGTAAAAGCACTATTGATATTTAAGGATCCTAATTCTGTTCTCCCAACCACCCTATTGTCACTTTACCTGCTTGTAGAGGTGGGAAATCTGAAATACCATACTTGAATTCAGGAATGTAGGCTTAGATTAAAACATATTTCAGTATCTGTCTTCTCTACTTCTCACGCCATTGAACAATAGGGATAGTAGTTAATATTAGAGAGAGAAGTTGTGGATCTAAGAAGAGAGAAAAACCAGAAGAAAGAATAGCACCAAAAGCTTTGGAGGAAAGTGGTTGAAGAAAGAAATTAAAACAAATGAGGAAGGCCTTTCACTCTGGACTCCAGATACACATGACTTTCTATGTCTGCCACCAGCCGGTTCTCTCTCCCCTCTCCCCTCTCTCTCCCTCTCTCCCTTCTCCCTCTCTCCCTCTCTCTCTTCCTCTCTCTCCCCCTCTCTCTCCCTCTCTTTCTTCTCCCTGTCTTTCCCTCTCTCCCTCTCTCTTTCTCGCTCTCTCTTTCTATTTATCTCTCAACAAACCAGTGAATCACTGAACCAAGTAATTATCGACTATCTAGTATAAACTAAGTACTACACTTGCCTGAAGGATATGTTTATACTTCTTTTAAAACACTTCAGTTACTTAAAGAAATTACAGTTATAAGTATTTAGGAATTTATCAAAGGCCATAAAAATTAAGAATCAGTGCCAAATGGTAGGCATTCTATAAGTCTGTTGATGTAACTATATCAATACTGCCACTGTTTAACATCAGATTTATTACAAATTTGTTTCACACTTGCTTAAAAACATATCTTGGCTTTTTACAAGAAAATACAACATCTCTATTGCTATGCAATTATATATGAAAACTTTTAAACCATAAAGTTTAATTTTGGGTCACTAACATAATATTAATACTATTACCACACTGATAAAATATAGAGAAAAATTACAACTTTTTGGGACAACTGCTTCCAGCCATAAAAGACTTAGACCTTGCATTTTGTTAAAATGAATGTTGATGATATGAAGGTCTTTGAGAAGGTTGTACAGTTATCTCTTGTGAGATTATCAGAAAGAAGTTATGCTTATTAATTTATCTGATAAATTACAGATTTCTGATAAATACTGAACAAAAGCATTCTTTTTTATTTTAACCATTATGTTTATCAGAAAAACTAATGGTAAAAGTAAAGAACATAAACTAAATGTTTAAGTTGAGCCCGTATAAAGAGACACTTAACACATGGTAGAGATTTGGATTTTTATTACTGTAATAGATACTGGATTTTGTCTGTAGGGTGTAACTTCCCTTGAATTTCTTAAAACACATATTCTTGTAATTTATATCTTATAAAAATTCTTTAGAGAACAGAAAAAATGGGACCATTTCCCAACTTATTATATGAAAACCCCATAATCTTGCTACCAAAACCTGACCATGACATTATAAGAACATTACAAGACAGAAAAATTATAGTTCTAGCTCACTCCTGAATAATTTTAATCCTAAACAAAGTATTTGCAAATTTAATCTAGCAGTTCAAAGAGCTGATTCATAAGACCAAATTGGATTTATTTTCAGAATTAATAGATTGAATCAACATTTGAAAATCAATTCACTAACAGAACAAAATACAAACTAATACAGATCTCAATACATGCAAAAATGTGATAAAATACCGATTTATGATTTTAAAATAGTAATAATAACACCTCTTAGAAAACTAAGTGAGACACCAAATATACAAATGGGCAATGGCCAGATTAAAAACAGAACTTTGACCCACAACCTGCAGCAACTTGCTGAGGAAACCAATCCTTTGTCTATAATAAACAGCCCAGAAAGCTAGCAGCATGACTACCATACAAGAAATCTTAAGACATTATTGAGAGAAATTTAAAAAATCAAAATAAATATTCTTGAACAATTAAACTTAACATAGTAAAAATGAGAATTCTCCCCAAATTATCTATAGACTCAATGCAATTAAAAATCTCAATAGATTTTTCTGTGGACATTGACAGGTTGATTCTAAATTTTATAGAGTAAAGAATGAAACTAAGATTACACAAGACACACTTGAAAAAGGACATCAAGGTGGGTCTAACATATATAAAGATTTGATATAAAGCTATAGTAATTAAGATAATATGGTATTGCTACATGTTTAGGCAAATGAACAAATAGAACAGAATACAGATTTCAGAAACACACTCATTCACACATGGAGACTGAGCTGGTGCTGCAGAGCAGAGGGGAGAAAGTTCTTTCCAACAAATAGCCCTTAGGACCAGATGCGATGGCTCACACCTGTAATTCCAGCACTCTGGGAGGCCGAGGCAGGAGGATGGCTTGAGTTCAGGAGTTCCAGACTGGCCTGAGAAAGAGCGAGACCCAGCATCTACTAAAAATAGAAAAATTAGCCAGGCATTGTGGCATGTGCCTGTAGTCCCAGCTACTTGGGAGGCTGAGGAAGAGGACTGCTTGAGCCCAGGAGTTTGAGGTTGCTGTGAGCTACGATGATACCACTGCACTCTACCCAGGGTGACAGAGTGAGGCTCTGTCTCAAAAATAAATAAATAAATAGCCCTTAGTCAAATATATAACCATATAGGAAAACAGAACAAAACTTCATCTCTATCTCACACCATTCATAAAAATCACTTTAAGTAGGTCTTAAATCTAAATGTGAAATGCAAAACAAAGCTTCTAGAATAAAACAAAGTATCTTCCTAAGCTTCCCATAGGAAATGATTAAACAAGACACAAAATAAAAAAATTTTAAATTAGACCCTATTAAAATTAATTAAGATCTTCTGTTAATGGGGAAAAAAAGCCACTACTATAAATATGAAAAGACAAGCCATGGAGTGGGGGAAAATGCATGCAACACATCCAACTGACGATAGAATAGAATCCAAAATATATTAAGAACTCCTAAAAATTAAGAGGAAGAAGACAGACAACTCAACAGAAAAAAAAAAATGGACAAGAGAATCAATGAATAGGCACTTCACAATTGAGAATATCCAAAAAGCCATAAAAATGTTAAAAAGTATTCAACCTCATTAGTAATCAGTGAAACAAATACAAAAACCACAAAAAGATACCCACTCCACACCCATGAGAATGGCTATAATGAAAAAGAAAAAGACAATGGAAAGACATTGACAAGTACATGAACACTGGAAACTCATGTGCTGGGTGGTAAATTTGTGCAACCCCTCTGAACACACGCACACTCACAGAAATACACAGGTACACAAGAGACAAGCACAAGAACGTTCATGACAGCACCATGCTTAATAATCCCAAATTAGAAAAAACCCAAATCATCGACAGTGGAATAAAGAGATAAATTGCATACATCAATGAAATCTAATTAACTGCAGCTACATACAACACAATGAATCTTACAAATATATTTTTCAGAGAAAGAAGGTGGATTCAGGAATATATATGTATGATTCAATTTGTATAAAATTCAAAAATAGGGGAAGAAGTCAGGACAGTAGCCACCTCTGAGGAGGAAGAAGGTACTGATGGAGAACTGGCAGAAGATGTGGGTAAGGAGCCCAAGGTGCTGGCCATGTCCAGTTCTTAATGGCTGGGGTAATTCTGTGAGCATGTTCTCTACAATAATTTATTAAGCTGTACATTTTGTATTGTGCATTTTTGTATGGGTATTTTATGTCAATTAAAGGAGCTTTGAAAAAGGATACCGAATGCATGCCCTTTGTTCTTCATTTTCCTCACCCCTATCCTGAAATGCTTAAGAGAGAGCTGGTGCCTCAGTTATCATGCTGGACCAGCAGTACAAGTTCTCGGCATCACGCCCATAAGCTAGAAAAAGGATTCCCTGAGTCCAACATCCTTTCCCCCAGACTGCCTGCCTCCAGTTTTTTATGTAAAAAAGAAATAAGCCTTTACCTGGTATAAGACACTGCAGTTTGGGTCAGTGGAATACAATCCTGTCCTAACTGATACAGAGAGCCAGGCCCCAAATCTCAAGTTCACACCCTTCTACTCTAAAACCCTTCCCATGACCTCTCACTGAGTCTTACACAATTATAGATGAACCGTTGTGGAAATTTTATGTCAAAGAAAAAGCAATCAAATCCATTTGTGTAAAAATGAATATTGGGGCACTGCCAAAAAACTTTAATTAGAAACTTTCTGCTTTGTTACACCTTAAAAATCAAACAGTGTTTTATGATATTGATTTTTCTCTTTTTCAGCTATGGCAGCTGTTGCTTTGTAAAATTAGAATGCAACCTTTTCCTTTTTCCCACGTGATTTACTCACTCTACTGTGTTAATACTTGGCAAATGATTTTTCCTGAATATGAAGATATTTCTAAGCACTTTGCTTGGTTTTTCCCATGACAATTTCAGGGTATACTTAATGTCATCGGGAATATTTTACATGGAAATGAAGAGAGGGAACAGAAAGAAATGTCATGGAAAGCTGTGATTCACTAGCTTAAAAAGCCATTTCCTTGGCAAGGGGTCACTCAAAATGTTTCACAGAGAGATATTTACGGTCATATAATCAAACAAAATAAAGCAGAAATTCAGTGCAAGAGCTGTCCACTGGGGTAAGCAGCCCAGAGACGAGCCCTTAACTGAAGATAATCAGAGCTCAGGCAGGCCTGGTAGAGAAATTCACAAGTCATTTTCTAGCATCAAGTTTTCTAATTTTCAGCTAACTTTTCAGTTTATTGGTTGCAACTCTAGGTTGTCAGAATCTAATCCAAATATTTTTCACATACTCCTTTAATATCTGAGTTTGTCAGGGAAGGGTTCTCTGTCATTCACCCATTTTGGCCTTACTTACCTTCACTCCCATTAGGAAGAGACCCCTTACTGTAACTGTGTCTCAGAAGCGCAACGAGAGGGTGCCATACACTGAATGTTTGTGTCGCCTCCAAAATTCACATGTTAAAGCTCAAACTCCTTATGTGATGCTATTTAAAGCTGAGGACTTTAAGAGGTAAATATGTTTAATGAGGTCTGAAACTAGAGCCCCCATGATGTTATTAGTGTCCTTATAAGAAAAACTAGAACTTGTTTTCTCTCTCCAGCATGCAAGGACGCAGCAAGAAGGTGGCCATCTACAAGCCAGGAAGAGAGCCCTCACCAAAAACCAAATCTACTGGCACCTTGATCTTGTAATTCAGCCTCCAGATCTGTGAAAAGTAAATGTTTGCTATTTAAGCCACCCAGTCCTTGGTGTTTTGTTAATAGCAGACTAAGATACAGAAGATTAATATTAGCTTGAGAGGGGATGAAGGTCTGAAGATATAAAGATTCAAGGAAAACAGGACTTGCCCACAAGGGGCAAGAGAAGCCAGGACCGTAGAGAGGACACAGCAGCTAGAAAGTAAGGAAAGAAGGAAACAAAAAGAGGGAAGGGATGGATGCACGTCTGAGACAGGGGCTGCAGGAATGAGGAGATGGCCCAATGCGTTCTCCACCATCTCTGACCTCTGTGTGTTCACACTCCACTCCAGGTGAAGCTGGGCTCTTTCTCATGATGGCTAAACCTTTCATGGCTTCATAAATTTTCTGAATTTATTTTCTGAAAACAAAAGGTGGGCTAATGCCTCTAGAGTATTTCACATAGTATCTGACACATGGTACTTCTCAATAAACGGAAGCAGCTGATAGTCCCAACACAGGATTGCACAACTTTTTCTGGCTAAGTTTGGATTCAAATTCTGGGAGGGTAGACAACACCTTTACACACTGCCCCTCATATATGTTTCCATCTGTTGATACACGAGGTCTTTCTGGAAAGTATCCAGCCATTGTCAATAGAGCAAGAATGGTTTGCATGACATCAATGTAACCTGGCAACCAAGGAGAGTGGACTGGGATGCACACGTGTGAACAGTGACACCCTCACTGTACTAGTCAGTGAGGCACTAGATGCCACTGAGTGAGCATGTGTACTACGTGGCCGTTGCATTCAAAATGACTGAGTGAGTAGAGCAACAAATCTGCATCAAATTTTGTGTTAAGCTTGAACATTCCTCCTTGGAAACTATTCGGATGGTTCGGAAGGCTTTCAGGGATGATGCGATGAGTGCAGCGCAAATAACAGTGTGGCTTTACAAACGCTTCAAAGATGGTCGAGAATCTGTTGAAAGTGATCCATGTTCTGGAAGGCTGGCAACAAGCAGAACACCTGAGAATGTTGAACGTGTATGGGTTAGGTTAAGAGATGCTGGGAGAACTGGGTGAGGTTTCAAGGTGCCTACTTTGCAGGGGACTGAGGCATCATTACCTTATGTATAATGTTTCTTGTATCTTCTTCAGTAAATGTCTCTATTTTTCATATTACATGGTTGGACACTTTCCAGAGAGACCTTGTATATGGCAGCTTTTTTATATATCCAGGTGAGAAGAATGCTGCGTAGTTTTCTCATGTTTTTCCATTCAAGAAATCCAACAATTTTTAGAGCTGAAGTATGAATAAAAAGAGTGATAAATTTATCAGATTAGCCCTAATTGATCAATGTTGAAAAATGGCACATGGAACATATAAAGTTTGAGCAGTAATGTCCTAAACAATTTAAGCTGGAGAGCAAAGGGCAGAAAGGAAATTTCAGGTGCTATAAGCCCCCACTTAATAATTTAGTTTGGCACGAGGCTTACACAATTGATGCATTCCTGCAGATAAACAGTGCAAAAGCAGATCTATCCATCTGCACATGTGTTCTCCCTCTGCCATATTTCTGGAAGAAGTGTGTGCTTTTTCCCATCTGAAAATCATGTTTCAGGAGTCTCAAAAACCATAGAATTCCTTTGATCAGGTATCTGACTATTTCCTAATGTAACGTCAGGCATAGTTAAATGAATAGATTGACAAAGGAACCCTAACTCTGTCCCCAACTTTAACTTTCTGTGGGAACACTGATTAGCTTTTCCCAATATTCTTATGCCTCTTAAGGTAATATCTCTGCTGAAAAATCTTTTTAAGGAGAGTTCTAAGAAAGAAACTCCTTCTCCTTCCCTGACTCCTCACAATCATTCATCACATCAGGGGCTGAAGTAAAGGACGTTTCAAGCCACCGAGAAGGCTCTACCAGGTGTGAGGTGCCTCTTCTCACCTCAGCGACTCCCTGCCTCATTCCCTGCACGTTCAAGAGAGAAAAGATTGCCCTTCCCAATGGAGAATATACCTGTAACACACAATCACAAGAGAAAAGACATGACTTCAATCTCTGTCAAAAAACAATGAATGCATTAGAGTCTCCTCTGAGGGGAAAGTCGATAAAAATTCTAGGAAAAGGCCATGGAACCTGTAGCTACCTGCCAGGCCAAATGTCCCAGAGAGACAAGGCTGCTGTACAGAACAGCCAACTGCTACTGGTTTCCAATTGGATAACCCCTTGGAGGATGGAATTGTTTGAGAAGCTGTAAGGTTTAGTAGTTAGGTTCCCAGGGCTCAAATCCCAAGTCTGTCACTCTTTTTCTTGGGCCATTTATTTTATTTAACCTTTCTATGAACCGGTTTCTCCTTCTGAAAAAGGACCAACACCCGAGGTTATGAGTGAAGACTGGAAAGCAGCTCTGAGTACCTAGGACGTGAAAAGTGCTATTATGACCTTTGCTTAAAAGGACATGGAGGAAGAACCTGAAATCTCACACAGACTAGATCAGAACACAACGCACGGAAGGGGTCCCAACAGGATGCTGTTCCATCTAGCACCTGGGTGGGTCAGCACAGGAGGGAATTCCTGTGGATTTGGTAAGTGTGACAACAGTTCTGTGGTTACCAACGTCCTTACTTGGGGGAAATCATTCTAAACATATTTAAGAATGAAGTATCATGATATCTAGAATTTACTATCTAGCAAAAATTATAGAGATGAAGCAAATATCACAAAATGTGAAACAACCAGAGACTCCAGGTGGTGCATGTATGAGTATTCATTGTATTGTTCATTATATATTTCTGTGGTTTTGAAAATGCTCATAACTGGAGAACATAGTCAGCACCCACCACATGCCTTTATAATTTTCTGAATGTCACCAGGCACAGGAGACAGCAGACAATGTTCATCATAGAGTACAAGTTCATCCATCCTAAGAACCAGGGTTAAAAATCCCCCCAGGGCATTTTTATGCATTGCTACCTGGACCAGAGTGTCCTATTGATCCAAGGCTCACACTAGACAACTCGGTAGGCATCTCCCCTCAGCCCTGAGAGTCTCCCGCCCAGCTGTGCTGTGCACCTGTACCTGAAGGAGAGAGGCTCATGGAAAGACTTTGGAATGTGGAATTGAACAGAGCTAGATTCCTCTCCAGCTTCCCCACTTTATAAGTAAATCTGAGCAACTTCTTAATTGTTATGAGTCTCAGCACTATCATCCACACATTTGGAAATGGATTTGAGGATTTTGGCAGACACGTTTTTAGGTAGTTCAATTCCGACTTTGATTACTGCCTTGCATGAGTAACTCTTAATTCTACATATTTTGCTCTGATTCATCACTAAATGTGTATATCTCGATGTCTGCAGAACACTTGGATGTCATTCTGACATGTGAAACAATGTATATCTAAATTCCTCAAATGAGAACATCTTTAAAATTTTACATTACTGAATATGGCCACATACTTAATGACCTCATTCACCCCTTCCAAGTTCCCTAAATTTAAAACTTGGGGATTCCAATCCCCTGCTTCCTCTTTCACCAGTCAGCCACAAGACCTTTTGGCTCTTCTCCAGAGATGCTTGTGAATTCCCACTCAGGGCCCTGGTTTATCGTGTTTGCCCCCTAAAATGTGTGTATCCCCTCCTTCCTTCCAACGTCAAATGATCCCACAACACTGAACGTTGCAACGTTGCAGGCAATGCAACATCAGCAGACAACAAAAAGTAGTGAGAACAAAGATTGGGGCATGACAATCAAGTGTTAAAATTCTGGCTCTTCCTCTAAGTAGCTAAATTACATCACCTGGCTGAGACTCAGTTATATTACCTGTTAACTGCACAGAATCCTATTTGCGTGTCTGCAGAGGACTAAGAGACCCAGTTTTTACAAAGTTCCTGGTGAAAAATAAACCCTGTATACATTAGAGGCGAGAGAGAAGGCTAAGAGCAGAGTACAGCCATCAGGGCACAGAGCCCAGCCTCCCCTGCTCCTGTCCAGCACAGGCAAGCCCTTGCAAGTGTGCGCCTCATTACAGACTGCTGCTCCAACGGCCTCACCTCTGGATAGAGATATCAGAGTAGCTCATGGACTTGAACTGCACTCTGGCCAAAAATGCTATATAAAGATTAAGTATGTGACAAAAATTTGTAGCAACATCAGCTAATTGCAAAGTTGAGGAAGAGAAAGTAATTAAAGTTAGAGATGAGCCAGCAAGTAATTCACTTAATTGTAAGCACAGAACATTCTCTAATCTGTAATCCTCTCTTCCCCTGAGGGGGGAAGAAAAAAGGTATGCAGAATGCTTGCATACCTGTGCCAGGTTCCAGGTGTAATTTCCTGGGGTTGATACAGGCTGCCCATTTCACCTGCCACAAAGTAAATCAAAGCAATATTGCTTGGTGTATTTTCTCCATGCTTTTGTTTTTAATTGTTTCCCCCCTAAAGAGTCTCTTTCCTCCACTGAACTTGGTTTAAAAAGAAAATGGGTAATGGATATTTCATGGACAGGTAATCAACAGTCACGTCTTATGACCCAAGGTAACAAATACATGGCAGAGATACTACCATTCAAAATTCACAATCCTTCCAGAAAACCGCCAGCATGTACCTTCAGAAGTACATTTGAAAAGAAGAGAGAAGCAGCTGGAGCAAAAAAAACTCCTCTTACAGATGGTCTCTATGTGTCTGTGGATCTATTTTTCTGTTGCTTTGTGTTTTATTCTGTTTTTTATCCTGTATGTTTCTAGTGGTGTCAAATCAAACAAAATCAATGTCATTTCAGCAAAACAGCATCTAACACACACCTCACTCCTCTCTCCCGGCTGGGCTGGAGGCCTCACCAGCTGCCTTGCATACCTCTTGCTCCTCATGTCGAGAGTCGAGGGACACTCACATGAAGATACCGCTGATGGGTCTGGCTCCCCAGGTAGGAGAAGAACTATTGTGGTGTTTATTCACTGTGGTGGTCACTCCCCAGAAACCAGCCTCAAATCCAACTAAACTATGTGCTATGGGCTGGATTATACCTCTCCTAAAAAAAATCCTAAGCCCCAGTACCTTAGAATGTGCCTTTAAATGGAAACACGGCTGTTGCAGATGTAACCAGTTAAGTTGAGGTCATCCTAGAGTAGGCTGGATCCCTTAATCTAATATGCCTGGTGTCTTTACAGGAAGACGGCCACGTGGAGACAGAGACACACATAGGGACTATACCATGTGACAACAAAGGCAGAGATATCAGGGTTTCCACAGGCCAAGGAACACCAGAGATTGACAGCACACCACCCAGAGCTAGGAGAAGCATGGAACAGATCCTCCCTCATAGCTCTCAGAAGGAACCAACCCTGCCAACACCTTGATCTTGGACTTCTAGCCTCCAGAGCTGTGAGACAGCAAATTTCTATCACTTAAGCCACCCAGCTTGTGATACTTTGTTGTGGCAGCCCTAGAAAACTAGTACACTGCACTTATCTTATTACCTTACTGTGACACAGGGGAGCTTCCGCATTGGAGTTTGTTAAGAACATGCATGTGCTCCAGCCATGCCGAGGCCTCCCTGGAGTGTTGGAAAGGACTCTGGCCCCTGAGTGTGATGCCAGCTGTGTGACCTTGAGCTCAGAACCCTCCTCTGTAAAATAGAGTTGGTAATAGCTGCTGAGTTGACATCATGTGATTACCAAGAGAACCAAATGAAACAATAGAGGAAGGTGCTTTGGAATCCAACAAGCTAAGCAAATACACTGTATGGTGTTGTTAGTATCATATTATATGTCTATAGTGCTAACTGGTCCTGTTGTGATGTCAGCATGCAATGATTTTCCAAGGGAAAACTGCTATATTTTTTTATTTTATGCATTAATTAATTTATTTATTTATTGAACAAATATTCATTTAGGCCCTACAATGAGCTTTTTAGGCACTGGGATTACTGAAAAGTCATTGCCCCTACTCTTTATATTTGAAGTGGACAAACATCTTCAGCCATATCTCTGAAGATGAATCCTGACCACTAAGGTCAGTAAAACACAGGACACCAGGCCAGGCTGAAAGCAAAGGAAACACAGGTAAATCTCAGGAACACACTGACAGTGACTGGTTGATTAGGTAGAGGTAAGAAGCTCACAGGTGTCATTGATATTCTTGATGGTGAAAAAAGAGAATCCAGACTATTTGAATAACCATAAATGTGACTGTCTTGGGTTAAACCGCTCAGTTACCTAGGAAATTTCAGCCTCTTAGGAACAGGTAACACAGAGACAAAAATTCTAAGCAGTTAGAATAACCTCCTGCTATCTCTTAGTCTCAAGAGACAGGAGGAGATTATTTGTCTGAAATTTGCTCACTGGAAACAAGACCTTCATTGTAAAGTTGTGAGAGAGATTCTCTTTGTCCTCAGCCTTTGGTGAAGCACCCAAAGTTAGAGAAACAAATGTCAGACACACAAATATCTCCAATGAAAAATCAAGTCCACTAATGATTCTGTCAAATTCCACACATGCACATCTCCTAAATGTCAACTAACATAAAACAGCAACTATGTAAGGAATTTTTAAAGGACAGTTGCATGGGCTATGAGTAATTGGCATGGGGTATTTGACCAAGGGAGATTAGCAGACTTCTCTGAGGAAGGGGCCGGAACCAAGACAGGAAGGATGAGTAAGAGTTAAGTATAAAATAGGACGAGGGCTCCAGATAACGGGGATGGAGTTTGGAAAGGGCCATGGAGAGGGCAGGGACTAGGAGAAGCCAATGTGGCTACAGAAGTAAGAAAGAGTGATGGAGCATGTCAGGGGAGAAAAATGATAAAATACGATTCTCTGCCAGATTTCCTCCGCAATGCTTTGTGGCTAGAACAGTGTCATAACTGATAAGATAGGAGGGCCGTATGTTCTCTTTTGTCTTCTCAGGGTGGCATCCACATCCTAGTTAAATTTACAACACTCTTCCTAAGAAATGTACTTCCTTAGGCAACATTTCTTTCCGACTAAAATTTACAAAATGTGACGGAATGTCTAAGACTGCCCTGGCTTCCTGCAGTCTGAATTTCTACATCACAGCTTCAAACTATGCTGGGATGTGCGTATCAGGTTTCATAAAACTGTTGAATGGATACATACATGAGAGGCTGTAAACGACGTATACGTGTATATACACACATTCAACCACATCTGAAGATAAATCTTGGAGTATTCAATGTCCAAAAAAACAATTATTTTCCAAACAATATTCAGACAAATGTATTTTCAGTCTTTCAATACCTTATAAAATAATGATTCAAAAGCTAAGTTTTTTCAACTTTAAAAATATTCTAGGTGTTTCTATGTCCCATTAACAATAACAGTGGAGGAAAAATATAAATAAAATAACACAGATATTGCCTCTTTTTAAATAACAGATACTTTCTTTCAAATGGTGATGACATCTTAACTTTAGCAGAGCTCTACAGATGCTCCTGATGTGAGTCCAGTGTTCCTAATGTTATGGCACAGCTGTCAAACCCAACCCAGCCAGAGCAGACCTATCTCCTGACTCCTCTTGAAGATGACAAAATAAAGAGGAAACTAGAGAACATTAAATCCCTCTGGAGGGAAGAGGTCAAGAGCAAGCATCAAGACAAAAAGGATCAATCCTTAGCAAGCTGGATCTTCACTGGAAACTTGCTGAGTTTCCACTTGCAAGTAATTTCTGTGCACATAGACCCACAACCAGTCTGGGCGATTTTCAGGTCCCGAAAATCAGGAAGAAATCGCTCATCTATTACCAGAATCTTTCTTTGAGTAATCTGTAAAACATGCAAATGAAATTCATCATTATGTGCCTATGCAGAATGTCCAGCTTGCTGGGCACATCTATATTTTAATAATAAAAGAATTATAATTGTTTGATAATGACAGGCTCTCCATACCTCTTGGCCTGAATATCATGGCCATATTGGAGAAAGCAAGTGCATTGTAGTACTGTTCCCTCTTCACGTCACCTTTAACATGAACACTTCAGTTTCAATTGGAATCTTAGGTGAGTATGCCGCCCTTTTTTTTTTTTTTAACTATGCAAACTAAAAATAGGATTCAGCTAGATAAAGTAATAATGACCTGGATCAGACAGCTCAGCATAACAATTAAGGCCCATGGATTTAGACTGAATATGTGAAAGACCCGCATTTCAATGAAAATGTGAATTAACACAGGATCATTTAATTGAAGATGGAAAACATTAGAAGCAGTTAAAGAATATTGACTTCCACAGGTAACGGCAATGCGAAAACCAGAAACAGAAATCAAGGAGAAGGATGAAAGGCTGGAGGTGTCGGATTCATTCTAGCGGAATATTGTGATGAAGAGTAATTCCTTTGCATAATTTAGTGCTTTTTGTCAGCTAAAAATGATAACATTCTGTATTCTTGGCTGCAACTTAGTTCCTAAGCAGTGATAAATAGGATATAGTCATGAGCACTCTCCAAACAGTTTTATTTCATTCCACCTATTTAGGACTGAAGACAATGGCTGATGGGAACCTATGATGAAAAACACAAACGCTACGATCTGAGAGCATTAAGGTTTTCGTGGACCCCTAAGTTTGTCAGATTCAACCCCCTGAATTTCCAGATGAATTAAGTGGGACCAAGAGGAGGGAGGGAACAATCCAGGAATGCAGACTCTAACCTACTGAATTTCCAGCTCATGGTAGTTCAGCTTCACTCCTCCAGCTCCAGCGAAAGGCAGAGCAACAGCAAGGAAAATGTATCATGTAACGAAAATCACCAACAGTTACTGGTTTTCCTGCCTTCACTCTGGCTTCACCATGGTCACACTCCACAGAGCAGCGAGAGAGGGTGCTTAAATGTAAGTCAGGTCCCCTCTGAGCCCCGCCTGGAACCCTTGGGTGGTTCCTCCAGCATTACACCAATGGGTCTTAATTTGGGGCCAGGAGCCCATGAGCTTAGATGCAAAACAGCTCATCTCCATCATGTGTGAAATCCAGCCTTTCCTTCAATTATGAATACAGGCAGCAAAGCAAATAGTTTTAGCTGTACCTATGACTCATGCACTAATCTACATCACAGGTATTTAGATACATTGCAGTTGCTGCTGATATCTTAAAATGATGTTTACCCTGTGTCCACCTAAAATCATAGCAGTTTTGCGGCTGACTTCTAAACCTTGTTTTTTACTGTGTTAATATAGAACCACACAGATTACTGTAATACAGACTTGCTTTTATACTATTTTGATAATGGCATTTCGTGAAATATATTTATATTTATACTTATATAAATATTTATCTTCATATATTTCATGTTATATTTATGAAATATGTAACAAGTATATTATTATACATTATATATAATATTCATAAACATAAAATTTTATTTCATTATAAAGGCATTTCATTATAATCAGTTTCCTTTGAAACCCTATGTCTTTTATGCACTCAAAACCATTATTCTGGGAAGAGATCCATCGGCTCCGCCAGCTTGCCAAGAGGGTGCCTGGCATTAAAAGGCTTAGGAATGCCTGCCCGAGGTGCCCTTGGCCCTGTCTCACACTGCTGGTCCTCATTTCTCACACTCCAGCCACTCGCTTTCTTCCCATACCTGAGCCCAACCCCACCTGCCCACCTCAGGGCTGTGCATGTTCCTGGAGCATGCCTTACCACCACGCTGCTCACGTCTGAGCCCAATGCCTCCTCCACCGAGAAGCCTTCCTGGTCTCTTCTTCTGTCATCCTTCAGACTAACGGTTGGCATATACTTTCTATAAAGTTTAATGTAGGCTTTGCAGACCATCCCATCTCTGCTGTTGTAGTGTGAAAGCAACTGTGGACAATGTGCATGGCTGTGACCCAATGTACTTTGTTAAGGAAAATGGGCACCAGGCCAGACTGACCACAGGCTAAAGTTTGCTGATCCCTGCTCTGTACTGTGACTTGAGTCCTTGAGAGCACTTCTCACTGTTTGAGATGATCTTTTTTGTTTCCTTGTATTAATATATTAAATGCCTCCCCAACTGGAATGATTCCTTCACGTGTGGGCTGGAACTTTGACTCTCTCTTTCTCTCTTATCTGGGGCTCAGCACCTATAACACTTCCAGCTGCTTGTTGAATGAATAAAAAAAATAAAGTGAAGATATTTTGACTCCCAATTGAGTAGGCTATGGTTAGTTTTTTTAAAAAATGTTCTTTGTAAAGGAAAAAGCTTGAAAGTTTTTCTAGTTTACTACAGTGGACCTCATATAATAATAGAGCAGATGGTGTGGCCAAAGATTCCTCCAAAGAGATCTCCCTCAGAGTCACATTGATTAGAATTATATATACTACTTTTCAAGGATGCCCAGCCCTAACGTATCTAAAGCCACTGAATTGCTGACAGTAGGATAAGGCACAGGACAGGGAGTGCCACAGCTTTCCTTTTCATGGCTCTCTCTTTTATTTAATGCCTAAATATCAAACATTAAAAGTTATCTATTTCAATTTGGCTAAGCCATGTGCAAGATGACCCAGTGAGACACAAACAATAACTAGCCCTCATGTCGATGGTGTCAGATGAGCCGGCAAGACTAGGAAAGTGACTTTCAGAAAACCCAGAAAATGCCTATAATTAAAATCTTATTTCAGGGCTGTTTGACCCACCTTTTACTCAGCATAGAGTTCCAAACAGATGTTTAGTTTGTTCGTTAATTAAAATATCCATGAAATTACGCCCATTTCCTCATTCAAGCAAGTGACTACTCTACATAATCACACTTCTCTCAGTTATAAATTTGGTTATTAGAAGTTAATGAAGTGAGTACTACCCTTAATTCTATATTTTAACATTTACATTTGACCCCTTATAATTTAAAGTAAGATCTTTATAAAAATCTGTTTAAATAGTCAAACATAATTCTAGTGAAGAGTAGCATGACCAATAATTTTACATGTAGGAAATGTCTAACAAGAATAATATCTTCATTTTACATGCTCAATATTTATGAAAATGTTTAATGTTTAATTATCTCATTTGATATTTACAAAAACCCCATGCCATAATCAAGAAGGAATTATGATATCCCCTTCACAGATAAGAAAATTGAGACTCCATTAAGGTCGTTTAATGGAGTCACATTTTTCTAAGCAAGAGTTGGCCAGAAGCTGGATCTGCTGGACCCTAATACAGCACACTCCATCGACAGTGCTGCCGCAGTGAGCACTCAGCGCAGAGAAACCAAGAAAAAGATTCAGCACCACATAAGTTACACTGTTTGTGAAGCTCAGATACCACCTGGAGGGGGCAGCACTTTTCTTTGATCATTTTCAGTGAAGACCCTTAAACATTCACAATACCTAAAGCAAGGCAGAATGGATCACGCAGGGGAAATACCAGAATATCTAGGTAAATAATGGAACGATGTCTGATACAACCCCAAATATTCCAGATATTTCAAAATTAAACAACACACTTCTGAATAACCCATGGATCAAGGAAGGGATCACAAGAGAAATTTTTGAATTAATTAAAAATGAAAACACAACATACCGAAAATTATGGACACAACTGCATGAATGCTTAGAAGGAAATTTATAGTATTAAATGCTAATGTAACAAAAGAAGAGTGGGCTCAAATCAATGATTTAAGCTTCCACCTTAAGAAACTAGCAATAAAAGCACAAATTAAACCCAAAGAAAGCAGAAGGGAGAAAAGAATTGAGTAGAAATAAATGAAATAGAAAAGCATCAGAGAAAAGTCAATGAAATAGAGAGCTGATTGTTTAAAAACTCAATAAAATTAATAAACCTGTAGCCAGACTGAGGGGAGAGAGAGAGAGAAAGAGAGAGAACAAATTATCAATAACACGAATCAAAAAGAGAGACATTACTACAGATCCTACAAACACTAAAAGAATAAAAAGGAAATATCATGAACAATGCTTTACCAATAAATTTGATAACATATATAAAATGGGAAAATTCCTCAAAAGACACAAACTACCAAAGCTCAATCAAAAAAATAATAATAACCTGAAAAATCCTGCATCTATTAAAGAATAAATGAAGGAATGAATAAATGAATGAAAAAAAGGAAAAAAAAAAAGAAATTGAATTCATAGTTAATATCTTACAACAAAGAAACTCCAAGTCCAGATGAATTCACTGGTGAATTCCTCCAAACATTTAATAAAAAAAATAATAGCAATTCTACCTATTGATTCAGAATATGGAAGAGGAGAAAATATTTTCTAACTCATCATATGAGACAAGAATTACCCTGTTACTAAAATGAAACAAATACATTACAAAAAAAAAAACCATAGACCATGAACACAACAATAAAAATCCTTAACAAAATGTTAGCAAAATGAATCCAGCAATACATAAAAAATAAAAATACACCATTACCAAGTGATATTTATCCCAAGAATGAAAGATTCATTCAATATTTGAAAATCAAGTAGTGTAATTTACCGTATCTATAGGTCTGGGGGGAAAAAACCATATGATTATCTTAATAAATGTGGAGAAAGCCTTGACAAATTTTGACATCCACTGATGTTTATAACTCTCAGAACTAGGAATATGAGGGAACTTCCTGACAGAGTATCTTTTGCCATACTCTTTTATTCTCTGTTATACTTTTTTGTTTGAGGCAGTCACAAGCCCACCCAGACTCAAGAGAAAGGGGCACATAGCCCACCCCTTAATAGCAGAAGAGTCAAATAATTTTCAGTTATTTTTTTAAAAATCACTAGAGACCATCTTCTGGCAACAAATTATTGAAATTCCTTCCATATGCAAAATACACTCACCACCCTTTCAAGACCCCACTTCTAAGTATCAAAAGTGATGCTGTGTGACTTCTGAGGCTGGGTCCTAGAGATCATAACACTTTCCTCTTTTTCACTGCAACTCTTGTGCTCTGAGCCCTGAGATGCCCTGTAAGAACTTCAACTAGCCTGGGGCTGCCAAGCTGTGAGGAAGTCCAAGCCACATGAAGAGGTCACATCAGGTGCTGCAGTTGACAGGTCACCTGAGGTCTCAGATGCTATGAAGCAGAAACAAGCTGTCTAATCCTAACTCACAGAATCTATAAGCATATAAAATGGTTGTTGTTTGATGTCACTAAATTTATAAACACTTTATTAGGTAGCAATAGATAATTGGAAAAATTTATAACTGGAACATCACTATCGCTTTGCCTATAGTTCCCTCCTTTCCAGCTAAAAGGAATAGGCCATTCTTCCCACCAATACAAAGTTTGTAAATTTATATTCAAAATATTCAAAGACTCTCAATTTTAAACCCATATACTCTTTAGATAAACACAAAAATCTCACATCTTTCTCTTATGTTACCTGAAATTTCTAAATAAATGTTTACAACTTTTACAACTTCACTTTGAAAATCTATGCAAAGAGCTACTTTTCATTTGAGCCCCACACCTCTCCACATACTGTTCATTTCCTAATGCCGAAGGCCATGTCAATCACTGACCTGCCTGTCCTGTCAGTCACAATTGTTAATTGAAAGAAACGATTAATTTCCATTTCTACTGTAATATATGCTTTTCCGAAAACTTGAACAATCACTAAGGAATACCATCTGATATTTCAAAATTATATGGCGATGTTTTAATTTGCTACTTCTCCCCAAAAGTATAATCCAGAATTTTGATTGACTATTTATGGCTAATTAGCTATACTCTACTACATTGAAAAATTATAGAAATAATATAAGTAAACTGCAAGTGTAATTATAAACCTTTATTGTAAGGAAAGAATTTCTCATTGACCAGCTGGCAGATTATTTTTTTCTTTCTATAAAGACTCTTCCAAATCCCCCTAAATCTTTTCTTAATCACATGAGAGTCCTCAAAGACAGCAGAGATGGGCCAACAGACAATAGGATGGGCCTTATATTGGTGAATTCCTCTGCAGTGCTGTCATTTATCTTTTCCCTCCATGATCTTCACATCCTTTTTTTGTCACTGTGGTTTTCTTTTTCATTCATTTGAGGTTGAAAATACAATACAATGAAAATACAATTTTCATTTTTGAAATGTAAAAGACATTTTCAGGTTTCTAAGAAAGAGACACTTGGTGACAATCAGGCAGCTTGCTTTAAATTCTTTAATGAGCTCAGAGAGTTAATGAGTCACTTGGTGACCCCATGCCTGTCGATAAAGTAGGCACACTACGCCTATGTCATTAGCATATATCCTATTTCCTTCAAAAATGAATACTGATAACAGAAAAAAATTATTCAGACACCTTAATTAACTCATCTCAATACTACCATTTGAAAACTAGATTATCACCTGATATTTAATTCTCTGAGATTGGAGAGCAATTCATTTTAAATCTAGGTAGGTATAAGAGTGAGTATATGTAAAATATAGGTAAACACACACACATGAACAATTAGGCCATAGTTTTGAAACATTAATCAGGGGATTGTTACTCTTCCACAATTTAAAGACAGTGAGGCTGAGGCTTATTGCCAAGGAGACCAAAGACAAAATGGGCAAAAAGTCGTACTTTTTTGCCAAGTGTTGATGGATTTCCTCTTCCTCCTCTTCCACCTCCATTTAAGTTTATCTTGCAAAAATATCTTCTCCCTCTGGAGCTGCACTAGGACTCCTCTCATATTCTAGTTCCTTTATTAGGAATTCATTTAACAAATATGAGTGAATGCCTACTATGTGCCAGGCACTATCTCAGGCATTGGCTAGAGCATAGACAAAACAGGCAAAATTACCTACCTATTTGGAGTGTACAATCTAGAAGAGGAATACAGACAACCACCAAATAAGAAAGCATGTATTAATAGAATATCAGATGGTGCAAAATGCTGTGGAGAAAATCAAAGGAGAAAAGAGAGATGGAGAGTGAGGGGTGCAACTTTAAACAGAATGGTTACAGAAGGCCTCACCAAAAGAGTAGCATTTGAGCAACAACATGAAGGAGATGAGAGACAGGGCTATGTGAACATCAAGGAAAAGAACAGACCAGGCAACAAGAGCAGCCTGTGCAAAGGCCCTGCGGCAGAAAACCACCTGGTTTTTAAAGGAACAGCAAGGACATCAGGGTTGTACAGAAGTCTGAGCCCAGGGGAGAGAAGTAGGAGGTGAGATCAGAGACTGCAGGGGAGGCCAGACTTTCGAGAGGCCTTGCAGGCCACGGTAAGGAGTTCAGCTTTCACTCTGAGCTGGGAAGGCACTACATATTGTGATCAGCGGATGAGATGACGTGGGAGGAGGGGTGGACAGAAGCAAGGAGAACAGTTAGAAGTCATCGCAAGCATCCAGAAAGAGACCAGGGCAACAGGCCGGGCACAGGGTAGACAGAGGATGGAGGAGGTGAGAGGCGGTCAGTTCTGAGGATAAAGTGAAGTGATGATGATGGAATTTGCAGTTGGATTAGAAATGGGGTGTGTAAAAAAAGGGCTTCTGTCGTGAGTGGCACACGTGGGGCAACTGGACTGCTCTTCGTGCAGAATCGACATCAAGAGATTTCGGAAGCATAATTTTTTGGTATTGGGGCTGCTGGTGATCGTTGGTCCCGGCGCCCTTGTTTGTTATTAAAATGAGTTCTAAAAAAAAAAGAAAAAAGAAATGGGGTGTGGAAGAAAAAGAGGACCAGGCAACTCCAGAGTTCTGTGGCCTACACACCTGGAAAGTTGGTGTTTCCATTTCTGAGATGGGGAAAAATGACAGATGAAGGAATTTAAGGATGAAGATCAGGAATTTAGCAGAGCGGCTTTTAGGTAACTCTGTCAATTATTACTTCTCCAAAGAAAACAAAGGCACTTCACCTAAAAGTTCTTAAGGTATTTCGTTTAAAGGGAAGGATCACCTCCCTCGTCTCTCCAAATATACTACATAAGGAATGAGCAACAAAAACTGGAAATTAACTTTTTAAAGAAGGAATTGGTTAAATTAAAAAAAAAATTCCCTTATCCAGAGTGAGCACTCAAGTTGTGAGTTTTTTTTTCTTCATCTTAAAGTTCTAACCCAAGTAATCACTTTTATAGATACAATCCTGATTTCCCCAAATTAGCAATGTTACAGTGTTCTCTTTTTATAATGTATTATAATTTGCAAGGCATGAGTGTGTGGATATATATGTCAGTGTGTGTCTGCATGTGTGTGTGGACATAAAGTAATAGCTATATTTTGAAGGCATATGTATTTTATACCTGAGAATCAAAGCATTTTTTTTAAAAGAGGCTTGGAGCACTGGCTATAATCTCCAATTTGCATATCACAGCAGAATTCAAGATAGCAATACATCAACGATGATTCAAGTTGTTTTCTTTATGAAATAGTTGATTAATTATATTCCTTTTGCTGCCCAGTAAAGTCAAATCGCAATTTAAAAGATAAAACTTACACCTACTGCCCCTCATTCGTTTTTCCATCAGTCACCTAAAGCTTACTGAGTTTAATGGTCTGTAAAACATTCTCTAAGAGTATGGGAAAGTTATGGGAAGCAATCAATACTGCTTTCCCCATTTTCCCCCTGTCCCCTTCAACATAACTTGTAAATTTCTCTCAATATACCGAATACTCTCCTTCCTCCAAGGGCTCACATGACAGAAAGAGAAAATGCTTACCACCATCAGGTTTTATGCTGCCATAACTAACTGTTCAATCAATAAGCAACTTTAAAAGTGGCCTGCTTAAAGAAACGGCTCCTAGCAGTAAGGTGTTCCTATTATGCAGAACTTCGGCCACAGCCCAGAATTCTATGAATTGGATATGAGGCCACGGGCTGCTTTATTTCTAAATTGAGAGCATGCAACAGCCAGTGTCACCAGAGGCAATCTATAAAGTCTTAGTCCTATCATAGAGAGTACTTTCAAAATGACCTGTTCAGAAAGCTAATGTTCCCTGTAGTACAAAGAACAGAGAAAATAATGAACCACTACCCCCATAAAACATTTTGATGAATACCTGCTTTAATAGGCCACTTCACCAGGATTAATCTTATCTGGATCCAGTCTTCCTCCAAAGTTAGCCAGTACTATCAGTGGATGGTAACCAAACGATAAGAAACTATTTTTATTCCACTAAGCATGAAGAATATCTACCAACAAAAGCCATCTACTTACAGTAGAACACCATCCCATTCTCCAACGTACAATTTGGCCTTTTTTCTGCTGAGAAAATTCTAAATGTAAACTTCTGTCTCTGGTAATATCTTTGCCACAAACCTTCTGTGGTCAAAAGTGCCATGTTTTATTGTAATTGAAATTATTTCTAAGCAGACTATAAGCTCACCAAGGACGGGGACTTTATCGTATTCATTTTTGCATGCTTCACAAAGGCTAGGAAAGTTTCCTCATGCATGATATGTGTTGAGTAAATATTTTCTGACTTGAATTGAAACATCTACTTTAAGTCATCAAGGAGTTATACTGAAAATACTGAAAGACATAAGTTTTTCGACATTACTGATATCATGTCTACTTGTGACAGTCTTCTCTTATGAAGAGCACTGATTGAATCGTGATGGTTCCATCCAAGGAGTTGCGTAGCTTACCACTTTACTAGTACTTGGACTGCATAGCCATGAGATGCACTCTTATTCCCTAAGAGGGGATAAGGGACACCAACCTCCAAGCATTTAAGAAAGAAGAACGGACCGCAAGGATGTTTACTGTGGGCACATAAAACTCGAAATACTTTTAAAGTCACTGTTTAAAAACAGATCTTTATTCAATAAACTATGGGTCCACAGTGTCACATTCTCAGCATGTTCTCTCAGAATTTTCCCAAGCCCTTAGTAAGTATATCCAATTCACACAGAGAGGCTGCTTGACTGTGTGTCCTCAAAGAACAAGTTGGTAAAGGAGTTGTTCCTTTGGAGATTTCCGGTAAGAAATCAGCACAGAATGTTACTTCAATAGCACCACACAAGAGCTCAATCTTTAAAAAAAAAAAAAAAAAAAAAAAACCTCTGCTTCCTTCCTACACAAAGCTTAATCTTTCTGGTGCATGCTGTGACTTCTTCAATTACTAGGAAAAAAAGCAAAACAGTAGATCTCATAGTAAGGTAATACCCTAAAGGTACATTTTTCTCCTCAGAAACTAATAAGTGCACTTACCCCCTTGAGAAATAGTAAAGCAAGTAGAACCATCATTGCAAGGAATTTTTTTAAAGCCATTTATGTTCTATTCTGAGCCTAGAAGATTCCAAAGTATTTTGAAGTTACTAGGAGTCCCATAAGGTATTTTTAGTATTCTTTTATAACCACAAAATGCCACCAGAAAAATAATCTACCCTGATTATACCCTCTGCACCCCTCCTCCAGGCCAAGGACCACTGACTCTAAGAGCATCCAACAGTGTGAAGGGTGCAGACTAAGCTCCTACATGAAAGAGGTCCAAAAATACTGTTGGTCAAAAAATATAAAAGTTCTTTCTGTTCTTATAATTATTCAGAGGTCAGTGAATGGTCTAGGCTATCCAGGACCCTCTTGCTTTCATTTTTCTTTTCATTTGAGGCTGCAGTGAGCTATGATGACACCACTGTACTCAAGCCCAGGTGACAGAGCAAGTCCCCATCTCAAAAAAAAAAAAAAAGAAAAAGAAAAGAAAAAGAAACATAGCTGAGTCCACCCCTGAAAGGTGCTCATATTCTCCTGAAGAGACAGGGCTGACAATATCAAACAGCTAAATAACAAGGGACCACCCTTGGGAATGGGCTTCATCTGCGTGGGAAGCTGTGGGTGAACCCCGAGCCCATGTCTCTACTGGGCTGGTGGCCAGTGATGTAAAGGCTGCCAAAGACAGACCTAAGTTCATAAATAAGAAAACCTATTGTGTAATGGGCTGGCATGCCTCTAAAAATATCCACCATTATCACTCCTTACGAAATAAGGATTCAAGCATCTCAAGTAAGAGGAAGGTGGACCTCACATCACACCCTCCTCCAGGGAAGGAGTGTGGCAGGTACCACCTGCTCATATGGCTGGTGCCTCAGCTGGACCCACAGGCTCCTGTCCCTCTGAGTGAATGAACAGGGGCCAGAAAAGGACAGCATTAATGGGCTTGGCTATGTGCTCATTCTAGTGTTCCTGGTTTGCCAACTTGGTTTATACTTATATTTTAACCTGCCCAGTGCCAAGCACTTTTCTTTGCTCTCCCTGAAATCATCCACCAGTACTCTCAATGGAAGCCTCCCTCCCACCTCCCCCAGCACCATAGCCACGTCCTGGATTTGGGAACAAAGAGAGCAGAGGGCAGAGATCATCCCTTCTAGTGATGTAGCCAGAAATTTGCACACATCACTCTGCTCATATCCCACTGTCAGGCCACGAGCTGGTCAGTCTTATCCTCAGGTATGTCTCGGATACCGCCACTTTCCAGGTATCAGTACCAAAAGTCCCACATCTGGGGACACCCCTCAGACTAGCCCAAACCAAGATGATTTGTCACCCAAAGAGGAGTTCTACTACTAAAAGAAAGAAAGGGGAAATGCACCAAGGTGGTCCCTTAACACCCTGCCCCACCTGCTCTAGCATCTGGATCTTCATCTCTCTCCTCTTCTTCTTGTTTCCTCTTATAAAATTAACCCCCTGTGACAGAATGATAGACAGATTTCCCTTCTCACTCAGTTGTTTGATATTGCCAGCTGTGCCCCTTCCAGGAGAATATGAGGACCTTTGAGAAGTGGACTCAGCTAGTTTCTTTTTTCTTTTTTTGAAACGGGGACTTGCTCTGTCACCTGGGCGGGAGTGCAGTGGTGTCATCATAGTTCACTGCAACCTCAAACTCCTGGGCTCAAGTGATCCTCCTTCCTCAGCCTCCTGAGTAGCTGGGACTACAGGCACACACCATCACCCCCAGCTAATTTAATTTTTCTATTTTTTTTTTAGAGATGGGGGTCTCACTATGTTGCCCAGGCTGGTCTTGAACTACAAGGCTCAAGAAATCTTCCCAACTCAGCCTTCCAAAATGCTGGGATTACAGGTGTGAGCTACCACGCCCAGCTTATGTTTCTTTTATGTACACCCAGAGCTTCACCTCTCACCAGGTATGGATGGAATACAGACAGGTCATGGATACATAAATATACACATTTATGTGACAAAGGATAGATGCCAAAACATTAAGAGCACATACCTCAGATTTGAGATTAAGAAGTAATTTTAACCTTTTGATGTGCTTTCCTGTATTTTCCAACTTTTCTGCAATGGCTGCTCATTATTTTTCTATTAATAATTAGCCATAGCTATCATTTTAAAAGCACTTGTGAAACAGTAGCTCATAGTAGGGGAAAAGTTGTCTTAATCTCCATCCCTAAGTCTACAATAGATACAACTATGACACCAACTGTGCATCTTTGCATTCACATCAGATATTCTATGAACACTTAGGGTCCCATGTCAGGGGAATCATTATTATTGGCCATTTACATGAGTCAAACCTGAGGCGCTGGAAGTTTAATGTTCTTACATAGTCACCGGCTAACAAGTGAAAGAGCAGTTGTTTCTCAGAAGTCTGAAATAATCATTTCCAACATTAATCAGTGCTTACTATGTGCCAAGTACTACTCTAAAAATGTCACACATTTTAATTAATTTAACCCTGATGAAAAGTCAGGTGCTATTATGATCTTCCAAGGCCTGAGGCTTCAGGGACAAGCTGAGTAACCTGCCCAAAGTCACATGCCTTGTTAAAGGCTCCTGGCCATGGTACTAGTTAACATCTCTAACTCTCTCTAAATGGCCTTAGAGTTCTCCTTCTAAAGGGCAGATACATGAATAAGTGACATTATTTAGTAAAAAGAAATACAAGAATCATGGAAACTTTTCATTTTTCTTATATTGCAGGTAAATTGAAAATTTTAATGGAATAAACAGTGGTAAGTTCAATGCACAGAGAATCAGTAGGAGAACACTTCCACCATTGTCAATATCATTCACTGACTAAATTTCCTCCTGATACATTAAAGTACCTTGTTATCACCTCCACCATCTGCAAGGGCAGGCAGCCATCCCTTTCTGTCATCAACTAATTTTCCCAAAGACTGTGGTTTTCTTTTTTTAATTTCAGCATATTTACAGGGGTAGTTTAGGTTACATATATTGCCAATTGCCAGCAATTGGGATACAAAAGACAAAAAAAAAAAAAAAAGAAACCAAAAAGACATTGTTAAGGGTTCACATTTGTCAGGGAGTGAACAATTCTCAATTCGACTGTGGTGATTTCTGCAGTACAAGGGAGGGATAAATGGATTTCACTGTGGTTGTCCCAGAAGGCTTAATGGAGTGAGGGTCACTGAGTTGGTCAGGGCTAGCCACAGAGAGAAAAGATGGGGAAGGGGCTTCCAGGCTGGAGGAACAGAGTGAGCAAAGCTCAGAGGCACGCAGGAGCCCAGTGTTCTGGGAAACAGAAAGTGGCCTTGTGTCTAGGCAGGGGTGGGGGTGGAGGGCACAGAGCAAATGTGGCCAGAAAAGACAGCTTGGAAAGTCTTGTTCAGGATTCTGGACTCTGCCTGTGTCTGATGGTGATCAAGAGCCATTGGGAGACTTTAAACAGGGAAGAAACATGATTAGGTTGGTGTTTGAGAAAGACAACTCTCCCAGCGGCATGAAGGATGGACTGGAGAGGGAAGAAGCTGGTCTGAGGGCCAAAATAAATCAGGGCATCTGCAGTCTGATCCACCTTCCTGCATAGACCCTGAAATGTGTCTTGAATTGATTCTTCAAATTTCCTCACAAGGATAACAACCTAGTGGAAATTATAGCATCTGTATCCACCAATTTAAACTCCATTATTATAACCCATCCAGGGCAAAGTGTGTCACTATTTCAAGCATAGAGGTTGCCATTGATGCACGAGGCAGGTCATCGAGCTCCCTGATTGGAGACGCTCAAGGCCACAGTGATAACACATCCACAACAGCAGCAGCAGGGCGCTTAATCAGTGATCTTCCTTTTTTCTTAGGAGCCACATTCCTCCCACTCCAAAAGTGCCCCCTTCATGCTAATATTCTCGGTGATTCTGATTGCTCATGCGAAATGTATTTCTAGTTTGAGAGCTTAAATATTACTGTAGTTGCTTTTTTAGCTCTCTTTTAGTTTTGAGCAATTGAAATTGATCACAGTGATCACTTCAGAACATCATATTTTCTCTTGCTACCTTATTCCTACACCTATTTGCAATTGTTTCCGTGGCCCCCTCTGTGCTTGCCTCTAGTTTGCATGTAGCGTTGACACCTGCTACTCTTTTCTGTGACCCCTGGCTGCCTTCCTTTGTGATTATTCCTTTTATAATATGCTCCTCATATTAGGATTCTCCAGAGAAAAAGAACGCATAGGATATATAGAGATCTGTAGGAGGAGATTTTTTTTTCAAAAAGAAATGGTATTTTATTAACTCAAGTATATATATGGTAAATAAAATCAGGGTAATGAATCAGCAAACAGCAACCTTTTGGTACTTGTTTAAGTAAATAGATAAAAACATATACCTATGTAAAATATAGATATTTTTCAAAATATTAAGGGGGTGCAAGTGTTTTGTTATATGGATAAATTATATAATGCTGAAGTCAGGGCGTTTAGTGTGCCCATCACCAAAGTAGTGTTCCTTGTTCCCAGTAGGTAGGTTTTTATCCCTCACCCCCTTCCCAACACTCCTTCTTGGTTTCTGATGTCCTTTACGCCACTACATGACCAGTGTACCCATCATTTGACATCGCGAAGACACTTTTCTCACTCTCACAGTCCTCGCGAAGAACTGAACACTTAAACGCACCCAGTTACTACATTGTAATAAGAAACAGAATAAAGATAAAATTCCACAGAAGCACAGGGAAATACCAGGAAACAAGAGGTTTTTCTGGGAGATAGGTGTTCAAGAAAAGTGTCACAAAGGGGGCTTTGGGTTCCTAAGACTAAAGAAGACCATTAAGAGGGTAAGGTTGGGAAAGCACCGCAAACAGAAAAACCCACCTAGCAGAGCCTGGGAGGAGTAAAGAAGTTGCCATGTTCTAAGTGTAGCATGGAGTCTAACGTAGCTCTGGGGTGAGAGCCTGGGAAGGTGAGACATGAGGCTAACAGAAGATATGAGTACAGACTATGAGAGGTCTGCAATGCCAAGCAGGTATGTGTGCCCTTGATCCTTAAGCATAAGGTTTCAAAACAGAGAACTGATGTGATCAGATCTCTCTCTCCTCAAATGAGCTCAGAGGTTGGAAGAAATACTCATGAACACGGTGGGGAAGGAAGGCTATACGATGGCAGCCAGCTAGATCAATCAGTGTGGTGATGGAAGTAGCTACCGAATAGTCCCATGGCCACCAGATCACACTTGGCCATTTACAGAGGCAATCCTTTGAACAGGTGGGTGTCAGAACAGGAGCAACGAGTGGTGGCTTGATGGTGAAGAGGCTATTTCAATAGTTCAAAAGGATAGTCAGGCCCTAACTAAGGGAGCAGACACAGAAATAGCACTGCCTCTCCTCCTTCTTGCCCTCATGTCTTGCTGCTCAGGTGCTGCCACCCTGCCAGAAACCCCTCTTGTGTCCCAGGACTGGCAGCCTCTGACGGCATCACTAAGCTCTACAGTTTGAGTTCACTTTCCTCCTTGACTTCCTTTGAACTATGCTCTTCTCTTACACTTCAGAATTCTTGTTCTCAAGTGATTTGAAAAGAGTCTATGCTCTTAATCAAGGACATACTTAATTACACTATTTTTTCATTCTGTATTTTTTTTTAAATCAGTCAACTTTGACAATCCTGACTTAAAGGAGTAAATGTGCACCAAAAAAAGCTGTAGATGTTTCCAGACATTCTCCTAGGGGAAAAAAAAAGAACCTTAAAAGCTGTATGACAACCCACAATATGACATAAAGCCTTAATTTAATATTAGTAATTATGGTATTGCATCTTGAATCCAATGAAAAGATTTAGATCTCGGTATTGGATATAAAATCATTTAACAGGATTTGACAACCCTATGCCTCAGCAACTAATTAATTTTGTTACAACCCACCAATCAATAAGCACAGGACTAACACTAACTGAGGATGACATCACGCCTCCATTGCTATTGATGTGCCATGCACTGAATTTTGCAGGAAGGCTTTTCTGCCAGTGTTACTGTTGGCACTGAAGGCAGTGGAAGTGCCAAATGCAGCAGGACAACCCCAGCTAGAGTCTTAGCCTCTGTCCGGACACATTTGCTTTGGTAATTACATTCTTCCTCTCTAATTTCCCCACCTCCAACCCCCCTGTGTGTTTCTGTTGCTTAAGACCTTCACTTACATCATCAGCTTTCTGAATTTTTCTATAGCACAATTCGGAGGGAAATAAAATGAGTGTTTTAGATATACAGGTATTTGGGCCACAGCTGACTCTTGCCTCTGCAGTCCTGGAATTAGTTTGAGTGGAGGCTTTTCAGAGCAATGCTGAATGCAGAAGAGATGCAACAGGAAGGAAAAGGAAAGTGTCCTTTGCAGATGATGGGGTTGAATGAATCAGAAGCCTGGAAGAGAAGTGAAGCCAAGAGAGCAAGAGAACCCTCCTCTCCTGTGGAAAATTCACCATCCCATTTGTAATGCATCTAGAGGACTTTCTGGTTTAAAAGGCAATAAGGTATTGGGCTTACACATGGCTTCAGAGATGGAAATTCTAGGGGCAACACTAAATAGGACTGTGAGTCATAGTTTCTACACAGTTTTTGTACAAAGAAAAGTACAAACACATTAGGCTTTCAAAACCACAGATGTAGCCACTGAACTTAGACTGTTACATTAGGTGATTAAATATGAAATGTCTGATTTCAAATCAAAAGTATGCTTTATTATATCTCAAACAAGAAGCAGTACAATTAATCAAAGTATGTGCCTAAACTATTGACACAGTTTTGTCATCTTAATGGTAACTTGTTTATGCCAGCAGGGAAGAAGCCTGGAGAGTGAATGGCAATGAAATTGCAAAACGTGCTTTCCGCAACTTGTTGAGAATTGAATATTTTTCCTTGCAAGAAGTGGTCCGATGCCTGAAAGAAGTGATCATCAGTTGGTGCAAGGTCTGGTGAATACAGTGGATGACAGAGAGTTTTCAAGTCCCCCTTCTGTAGTTTCAGCAGCATTGTTTGTGCTACATATGGTCAAGCGTTGCAAGAGGATTGGCCTGTCTCTATTGACCAATCTTGGCTGCTTACTCGCAAGCATTCTCATCATTTTGTCCAATTGGTTGCAGTAGACACCCGCTGTAATCAACTGACCAGGTCTCACGCAGCTGTAGTGAATAATACTAGTGCTGGACCACCAGACACCATTAGCTTTTTTTGATGAAGATTCCATTTTGGACTGTGTTTCGGCACTTCATCTTTATCCAATCATTGTGCTAAACACTTGTGATTGTCAAAAAGATTCCTTTTTCATCACAAGTAACAAGACGGTGTAGAAATGGTTTGACTACATGTCATGACAGCAAAGAAAAACAAGCTTCAAGACAATTTCTCTTCTGACACTCATTTAATTCATGCAGTTCCCATCTATCCAGCATCTTGGTAGAGCTTGCTGATTTGTTTCAAATGGTCCAATATTGTTAGAATAATAACCTCAAACCTTGTTGCTAATGCACGCATAGGGTGAGAGGGATTTGCTTCCACTACAGTTTTCAGCTCATCATTATCCACCTTGGTCTCATGTCACCCACATGGCTCGTTTTCAAGATGAAAATCACCAGAACGGAACTTCTCAAACCATTGACATACTCTGTGTTCATTAGCCACATCCTTCTCAAACACTCCACTGATATTTCGAGCTGTCTGTTCTGCATTGGTTCCATGACAGAACTCATATTTGAAAATAACACAAATTTTTGACTTATCCATGGCTTCACAAAAATTGCTGTAAAAAAATTTTGAAAGATAATCACAAGCCAAAACATGCATGTGAAAACCTTCACAATAAAAATAAAACAAGAAGTGTCAAAGTGAAATGTTAGAGATATCAACTTAGTACTTAAGGAAACAGGACATTTCATACTTAATAACCTAAAATTTTTTTTTTTTTTAGCAACACTTTTGCTGTTAAAATGATCACATGGGACACAGTGAGGAGTGGAAAGTCACAGGGGCCTGAGACACAGTTTTATCCCAGCTCTGGCAGCCTTTTCTGAGTGTGAGTCTCATGCTTTCATTTCCCTACTGGATGACAACTTCCTCAAGGACAGGGAAATATCCCATTCATTTTTATAGTCAGATCCTCTCCCCACCCACTTCCTACCTCCAGCCCAACAGCACCCCCAACGCCACGCATAACACAGGGCTTTATAAGAGTCTTAATAAATACAATTTTTTGAGGTATGGCAGGTTTAGTCAAAATAGAGAAAATACATCTTTGTATAGAGGAATTATTATAAACCATTATTAGTTTTCCAATTCAGTCCATAAACTATTGAGCCTATAGTGTAGCTGCAACAGCTTTGCAGCACATTTCGAATACCCACAATTCAGCAAAACTAAAGAAACATGAACCATGAAAGGGTGTATCTTAAATGCCAATAATTGAGTAAAAACTATTGAATTAGAAAACGAGTTGGATGAAGGATGACTTTCGTGTAGATCCTGAAGGGAACTTGTAAACGTTAAAGGAGGAGGACTCTATTACATCTAAAATATATAACTTCACTTTCCTTCTATATACTCAAACTGATTAGCCACAATCATGGGCACATTTTACTCAACATAGAATGAAGAAAGAGAAAAGTCTCAGAAATAAATGGGCAAGAGACAAGAGAGGGTTTGAGGGAGGAAGCAGATGACAGTTGTTGTATAAGAACCATGGTTTAGGTGGGACTAAACCTCATCTTGATCCAAGGGTGAGCTCCAGACCCAGTCCCCCCAATCTGGAGCTCTCCATTTCCTTTGTCGTAACCACTGGTTCAGGAAGGCGCAAATGGCCGCAGCCCTGCCATCGGGAGGCATCTCTGGAACTTTTCTGGAGTTATCTGGAAGAGGCATTCTCTTTCTGCTGAGGTTAATTTTGGTGTGATGTGAACTCTCACTCCTGGTGGCCACCCCCTGGTGGGGAAAGCTTGCCTACAATTAAAGGTGGTGTGGGGGAATGAGAAGCTAAGAGAAGAGGCCAATCCCGGTTACGTGTTTGTTCTACTAAATCCAGGAGTGTCTAAATATAGCTGTAACCCTCATTTCCTGATTATGTATGGCAGTAAATTCCCCTTTCCACCTTAATATCATTGGAATTGGGATTCTTCTACTTACAATAAAATTGTCCTAGTAACATAAGGACACTCTGAGTTTGGATGTCCATAATTAAAAGAATGTCTATGAAACAAATGGAGTTTGTAAGTGGAAGAGGAAGAAGTCCAGAGGGAAGACCACCTAATACATTGCTGGACACACATAAAAAAGTTCTCAACAGATGCTTATTGAATAAAATAAATATTAGAGGAAGGGACATAAAGCCTTGTGATTTCAATAGAAAAAGAGGTAAAATGTTACAGGTTCTAAAGAAGAGAAAGGAATTACTTAGCAATCAATATACATTCAATGAAAAGTGAACACTTGATCAAAGATTTCTTGGGTATAATATGGTAGCAGAGCAAGGAAGAAGGTCAAACTCCCTCTGTGAAGGGGATGGTGAGTTCTTTGAGGTTTGACCAGGGTCCTGGCTGTCTGAACACCCTTGCCTCTTCCAATATTTGGCAAACAGTCATTTGTTTCAGCAGGCTCTTCCTTTCCTTTCTGAAATAAATAACTTCAACCATGTTCCAAGTTCCTGTGTGTCCCTGAGCTGATCCCCTTTCCTAATAGAGGAATCATAACTCTTTCCCTGATACCACAGTCCAGATAAGAGCCCAATCTTCTCCTGCATGATAGCAAATGCATTATCAGCATCATGGCTGTTTCCAGTTTGAATATCTGGAGAAACTGAATACTTTCAAACAGAGGAAACTTGCCAGTCCTCTCTCCCACAACACATCATCAATGTTCACACTGTATCCTCTTTTGCTTTAAAGATCAGTGACACTCTCTGCCAGGTCAAATCAAGATTCTAACACCAAATGATGTGATGCTGTTCCAAACAATAATCAGACTCTGTGTAATAAACTCACACCAGGACACAGTCAGAAGTGTCATTTTGGGTTGGTTTGGGGGTTGGCATTTTGTTATTAAAGAAGCTGAGTTAAAACATATTGGTGTCCTATGTAGCATGCAAAAATGTTTTTCCTTAATATTCCAATAAAATCATTTTTATGTAATACTCCAAGTTTCACCCCTGAGTCCCATAAAATGATCCCTGGGGTTGAGTTGTTATGTGAAATTATACTCTTATGAAGACATAGTCAAAAATATACTATGTTTAGGTTTCTGGCACCAATAAGTCAGTAATTAAAATCTATGTCTAGGAAAGCTTTTCTGGGTTGGCAACTTGGATAAATATTTTTGTATGGTGAAGCTATCACATCTGTTAATCCTTAAAGAAATATTTAAGAGTACCATAAACCTCTAGGAAAACATGGCAGTTTGAAGACACATGCTTAGTTTCCTCCTGAAATCCCACTAATAGGACAGTAAGTAGATATCAAAAATATACACCAATTCAGATGTTCAGAAAGATATACAAGAGGAGACTGCAACAATAAAATGACAGAAGCTGGAGAGCCACTTGACCTGACAGGACAGAGAAACCTGACACTCCACTCACTGGTGGGTGTCCAGCACAGGCTGACTCACCCAGCCTATGAAGCAGAGAGAGGTAAGGGTGTGGCTGAAATCGGGGCATTGGTGGAAAGTTTTCCCAAGGAGCAGAGAAGACCCTGTGGATGCCCTCCTTCATGCCTGGAAGACTAGAAGTTTATTTTGTGCAGAAAATGCAGCAATAGCCTGCCTGGTTTCCATGCCAGAAACAGGGGGTTGCAGGAAGTCTGGAAACTCAACCCTGGGGTGCTGCCCTCTGTTCCTCACATCTGGAGCAGCCAGGCTTGTGCCCTCTGACAGGAGACTAGAGGATTTCTCCCCCAAGAAACTAGGAGTTTAAGAGAAGAGATCCATAGATATAAACAATTAGGGAGACCCAGAGAACCCATTCATATGTCCCCAGTTAACTGCCAACTCTCCCAGTATGAACAATGTAAAATCAGGATAATTTTTTAAATGCTGCTGGAAGACACTGTAGAGTGACCAGTGAATCGAGGGGCCAAAGGAAAGGGAAAAATATGATGGTGAAATAATCTTTCTTTGGCCCTCTTCCTCTAAAACATGTGTTAATTATAAGCATCAAATGAGAGGCTGAAAACCAGACAGAAAGTCACTGTGAAGGCCTTGCAGTGGACTCAAGGAGCTGGGGAAACAAAGACAGGAATTCAAAATTAGCAAGACAAATAGGGATTTCGTGGAAGATCTTGAAAAAAAGGAGACTTACAGAGGATTTAGTCCAATATTCTTCTAGTCTGAGAAGCTAAACAGAAAGCAGCAAGCAAAAGACTAAAAAAATAAAATGTTTCAACAGCCTTGTAGTGTTGGGAAAACAAAAATTGGAGTTCAAGGCCAGCCCTGATAGACAACTGGGGCCATGCCCCAGGAGCAAAGGCAAACTGGAAATAGAGCGAACCTCATAAAGACGGAAACATCCCAAATCATCTCAGCCCCTGATTGGATCAAAGTTATCTATCACTTCCGTAGCTGCCTACCAGAAGAAAATTAAATCCTTTCTAGAAGAATAAATCATCCGGTGGCTCTTAAATGTTTTATACACAATATTTGCATTCCATAAAAATTATTAAAAATCAAGAAAACAGTAGATAAGAGAAATAGACACAAAGTTATTAGAAATGGATTTTAAAATAACTATGATGAACGTGCTCAGTGAAATAGACGGCAAAAAGCATAGTTTCATCGGAAAACGGAAACAAAATTTATAAATAAACAAAATTTATTTAAAATGAACAGTCAAGTAAAAATTCTAGTATTGAAAAATATAATAACTAAAATAAGGAATTAAATAGGTTTAAGAGCAGAATAGATCTAGCATAAGAGAATACTAGTGAAAAGTAAGGTAGGTTTAAATAAAATATTCTCATTCAATACACAAAGATTAAAAGATAAAAAAATACAGACAAGAGCATAATTTACAGTAGTCTCTAAAATGTCAAGGACGCATACTTTAATTTCTGAAATAAACATGAGAAGTATAATAAAAGCATATTAAAATGGCTAGCTAATTTAGAGAGGAAATCAGAAACTAAAAAACTTATTGTTATTGTTAGTTTATATCACTAAGCCTCAGAAACTCTTAGGAATTGAGAGCATGCATGAGGCATCTATGAAATAAAGGTGAAGGTGTGGCTGAAATTAGGTTTCCGAATCCAAAACAACCTGAATAAGAAAAATTAAAAATCTAAAAATGGAACAAAGAGAATACATAACTTTTTACATGCAATGAAATAAGGTAGTTTAGATAAGGGAGGTTTCACTGAATTAGGGGGACAAAAAGGGTTTTCAAGACAATGGTCGTTCAGATGACCCAAATGTAGTTTATGCATTTCCAACAAAGCTGTAACATGAACCCATTTGAATAACCAATATGGTTTTCTAAGTAATTTGTGACTAAGTGACTTTTTTTTACAAGTGTTTTGCTAGAACTGAAAGTTAAAAGAATACATATCCACTTAATTATGAAATGCCTAAATGTAATTCCCTTTAGGCAGTCTCCCTAGATACTGATAAAGTTACCAGATCCTAGGCAAGTGTTCCTCCCTGGAAGGCACGGTGATTTGTCCATCCAATGGCATTTTTTAGAACAACCCTTCTCCACTCCAAGTTGTGCTGGTGGGGTTGCTCATTCTCAGGCCTATCCCCCACCACCAGGGTACAGGATCCAACCTGGTCAGTCAATGACCTCCATCTCCCTGGCAGGGATGAACACATGACTTCAGCAGGGCCAGTTAGTTTCTATCACTTCCAACCAAAAGAATCTAATTGATATAGTCATTGAATCAAACATTTTTCAGAATATTCATTGCCTCTTAATGACTTGCATTCTTCCCATCTATATGGTTGTACTAAAAATGTTTTGACTAAAATGTTTGGAAGACAATTTGCACAAAGACTGAGCTAGAGTGTCTTATTAGTTAAGTTTGTTGGTTTTGGATTTTTTATTTTGTCCTTCCTTCAAGGCAGGGTCATCCTAATGGTGATCCTTTGTATCTCCTCATATATACATTTTTTTATTGAGTATAATAGCCAGCACTGCAGAAGTACATAAATATTAAGCAGCAATAGCAAATTTAAAGATTTCAAGCGGGTTGTAATTTAATAATCACTCAAACACTAGCAAAAGGAAACTTAGATAGTCAATATTTTCAAACTGCTTTCTGAAAATGTGCAAAAATGCATTTAGATGCAAGAATGGCTCTTCTCCACTCCCTAAAGTTTTCCACCCAAAAAAGTAATTCCCAGTAGATCTCACAACCATTCTATTACAGAGGAATTAGGGCCCTCAGAAAGCAAGTGGCAAAACTGAATTAGACTTTGATTCGATTAAGTTATAGCTCAAAGGAGACTGATACTTGAGATGCATAACTGATCTGAATTTACGAATCTAACCGTCTGTGCAACTGCTCGTTTGCACTGTGAAAACATTTCCTTTATTTGTCATTAGAAATGCGACATCTGCTTGTGGTAAAAAGGCAAATGAACAACACAGAAGCTTATGAAATAGAAAATAAAACTCCCTCTTTCACCACATTTGGTCCCCACTCTCCAAGGATAACCAATGGAGTAATATCAACTTGCTCAAGCACTATCATTTTAATTCAGGCATGCAGATGCTAGTAATATACAACAGAAAAATGCAGTTCAAAAGGTACCTCTGATTTAACAGACATAAAAGAGGTCTAAAAACCAGAGAAAAACTCAATTACTCCATCAACAAGATCTTTATAACAATAGTTAAGAATCATATGTCAAAAAAGTAAATATAGGGTGATTTTATAATTAGACAGCTTTGCAGTGTCACTTAGGATAGTTTCCAATAACATGTCTCATTTAAAAATAGGAAGTGGATTCTAGTTCAATCAATCTCTAGACAGGAAGACCTGCACTATCAATTTAGTCTCTGAGAGTACCAGAGGGTGAATCATTAATGATGAGGTAAGAATGAAGTGAGAAAAGTATAGTTGAGCGTGATTATCCTCTCCTACTGTAAAGGTGACCCAAACTCCGCCTTAAATGAGAGCAGGGGAACGCACAGTAACGTAGGGGAGACATAAAAGCCCTTCAGACAGTTAAGTTGTCTATTGAGTTAGAACAACCTTGCAGCATGGTGGCAGCAGGAAAACAATTTGCAGAAGCATCTGCTGAGGGAAGAGGTTCCAGCTCATTGGAACTTCCCTTACAGAATGCGCGAATGAGTCCCAGAAAAGCAGAAGTCTGTGCATCATTATGCACACAAGGAGGAAGTGTGCACAAAAGTCGCTGAGCCGACAGCCACTCTGTGCTCATCGTTAGCCAATTTAGTTATCGCTCCTTGTGCAGCTCGTGTAAAATGAAATCCACGCTACCAAGGCAGGATTTCCCATTTTTATCTACAACACGTTCGTGTGTCTTGACAAGAAATGGAGCTCTGGGCGCCCCCTGCACACCCCAAGCACCAAACAGGTGTGGTGAACACATGCACCTGTTTCCATAACACAATGTCAGTTACTCCAGGCACAAGAGCAGGCAGACATTCGAGTATGCCACAAAATTTCAGTGTCATACGTTTTCAAACATGTCACAGCATCATAAATATCCAAGACAACTGTGTCTTCACTGTTTTTGCTAAATTTTCTACCCAAAATGGAAAGGTCCTAGTTGTTCATATTATCCTTTATCAGTGTGCTTGCCCACTGTACGCAGTAGGTAATTGAGAGGAAGACCTGAGTGTTTACCAGAGATGTATCGTCTGTGCATCATTTAGTGACATAATAATTTTAATGTCTTCCCTTCACACATCAAAGACATTATCTGGTGATTTATTTCAAGAAAATAAAGGTGAAAGCATAGAGGGTGGCTTACCAAATTAAAATGAGCTTGTATGTTAATTGTGGGTGCACCTTGAGGTTTGCAACCAGCCCATAAACCACAACAGGTATGTAGGGTGCTGCCACACAGCTCCCAGAAAGAAACAGGATCCATAATTACGTTCTAGTCAAGTCTACAGTGAAAATATTTTCTTTTTTTCCTACTTTGGGGCTCTTTTGTCAGCTAAGCTTGCCTGATTATTTTTTCCTTCAGTCAGTAGCTACTATTTGTCTGATTAGATGACAGAAATTGTCTTATTCCTTTCCTAAAATGCTTCTTGTTGTTTTTTTTTAAAATTTTGCACAGACAACCACAGCATGTGATACATTTCCTGACTCAAGAACATCACTTATGAATCTGGAGAGAGACACTGAATTTTGGCAGAGGTTAAACAAACAGCCTGAAGGATCACTGTTCCCATAACAAGGACACGTTTTTGTGCTAATCAGAAACAGGGAGAGCCATCCTTCTCTCCATCCATCTCGCTCCCACGGAACTAACTGAATACAGGCAGAAAGGAAAACAAAAAGTTGTTGATGGTTGGGTTTAGAAGAACTACTTTAGGAATCCAGTTTATGATGCACAATTAGGTTCCCATACCCCCCTTTCATGTTAAGATTATCCAACTGTGTTTTCTTCGCATATTTATTAATGCATACACTGTAAAGATGGATTTCTTCCTGTGTTGGGCACTGCTTATTATCTTAAGCACCAGTTGTCTCTTCTAGAATCCATGTCAGGGCCTGAGCTACGAAAAATGAAAGAGGTAGCATCTATCTGACCTGACTGGAGAATTCTATGAGGCCCAAACTACTCAAAATGCTGCCCAGCCAGGCTCACGGCTCCAACTCTGACCACAAGAGCACTGTTTTGAAGTCAAAATAACTTAGGTGAAATTTTTATTCACCTTATATATTCAGCTGCCTTATATTAGCTGTTTGACCTTCCCCAAGTCATTTGCCACTTCTGAACTAACTTTCCTCCTCTGTTGATTTGGAAACAATAATAGTTTACAGGGCTCTGAAACGCAAGTAAAAGAATATGAGTGGAGATTGTTGTGTGAAAACAGCATTTTCCTGGAAATCAATACGCAAGAGTTGAGATATACGGGGGTCTTTGTTTTGGCAAAAGGTGGAGATTTTTACATAATGAGGAAGCAGGGGAAGATGAAAGGAAGACAGGAAAATGGACAACAAAATTGGATATTCTCACCAGCCCGCCCACACCCTGGAAGTGCCACTAATCCCACACACCCACTCCCCACCTGCTATGGTTCTAATGTTTGTCCCCTTCAAAACTCTTGCTGAAACTCGATCCCCAATGTAACAGTATTAAAAGGTGGGACCTTAAGAGGTGACTGGGTCATGAGGGCTCTGTCCACACAAATGGATTAACGCATTCATGGATTAGTAGATTAACGGGTTAATGAATTAATGGGTTGTTACAGGAATGTGTTAGTTATCCCGAGAGTGGTTCTGTTATAAACACTGGTTGTCTCTCTCTTGTGAACTGTCACTATGAGATGCCCTTTGCTGCCTCAGGACTCTGCAGAGAGTCCGCACCAGCAAGCAGGCCCCCACCAGATGCAGCCCACATACCTTGGCCTTCCCAGCCTCCATAAACTGTCAGAAATAAATTTCTTTTCCTTACATATTACCCAGTCATCTCAGGTACTCAATTATAGCAACAGAAAACAGACTAAGACACCTCTTAGGATCAGCCAGGAACCCTGCTACGTAATATTAATATGATCTCACAAGGGTGCAGCGTTTTATCAGAGCGCATGTAAAATTAGCAAGGCCAAAACATCTGTCTCAAATGGTTTACAGGACATTACTACAGGGCAAAGTAGAATAATTTGAGCTAATGTGTTTATTTACATGTGAGACAACCCTGAGGACTCTTACCGTTGTTACTCTAGGTCAGCAAATGAGACCAATGATTCATTAAAAATAACATTATCTCATACTCACAAACTTGTAGGACATAGAGAAATCAAAGTTGTAATTATATGTAAAATATTTAGGTTACAATTACACCTAAGAAGAAAGTTACAGATTCTCCCTATCCTCTCTTAAGAGTCTTCCTTTGGCCCTGGGGGTAAGCAGTCACCAAATGCACCTAACATAGGGGAACCTGTCCCTTCTGAAACATCTGAGAAATATTCAGCCAAAGTTGGTGAATGTGATCTGGAACCTTCCCTACATGTCTATTCTCCGATTCTGCCACCATATGGAGCCATGAACCAAAGAAATCCATGGTAACTCCAACAAGTCTTATAATGACTGGAAAATGCAAATTTTCCAACTTCCCAGGCAATATTGACAAGAGGGAGGTTTAAGAATGAGAATTAGGGAGCTGAAACAGCTGCTATGCTAGGCCTCATGACCCTGTATCCAAATTACTCAGATGACCACCATGCATTCTGATACTGGGGTTCAGAAAATACGGTTGCTGAGTCCAAGATATGCTAATGTATCACTGTGAATACTGAGAGTTTGTATTCACAGCACTTTTCACAAAAAGAGCCCATTGTCTGAGCCCTGACATCAAACTGTGTCCCTTCTCACAGCTGTCTGTAGAGCTGTATAATGATTCTAATCATGTCCCCAAAAGTGTGTTGAGGGTAATTCCGTTTCCAGGATTTTTTCAACCAAATTGGCATGATCTGTGTGCTATCAAAGCCCTATACACTATCATTAAAAGAATCCCAGGAAAAAAAAATTGGCAAACTGAGGATATACCAAGATAATAAAACCAGCGAAGCCCCATTTAGCCCTTGCCATTTCTAAGTCATTGCTTTTCATTGCTTTGGCTTCCAATGCCTCACTTTATAAGTTAATACAGTTCCAAGGATGTTTTCACATTTAGGGACAATGAGATAACACCAGAAGCCTAAGACTAGGGGGAAATTAGATTACACATTTACTATATGGAAAAATCTGTTCCACCGTTGCTCAATATCACATTTATCAGCAGCAGTTCTACTTCCAGAAGAAAATTCTTTGAGATATTTGACAGTTTCATTCCACACAAGAGGATCTTTCGTCTTACTCATCAGCATGGCGTGTGGTCAGGCAGCGGCAGCTCAGCCGGGAGTGAACTGGTACCATCTGGCCACAGAAATATCAGACGAATAAAATAGAGGTTTTGCTTATTTATTTTTTTAAATAGGATCAGCCAAACCCATAAAGCAGAAAATAAATACATAGCTATCAATTCAATAATGAAAAATGTAACCAACAAACTTCAGTGCATACTGACATATTTAAAATTGTTCATTCTGAAGCTATCCTTTTTATATTCAAATTTCACTGTTGTATCAATCACCTCCCCTTCAATTAAGATTATTTTCAAGAATAATAGCCACAGTCCATAGAACATTAAAAAAACAGTTCACAGATAGGATTACTCAGTGAGCATGTTGCGCCAGACTGACCTGGTTCAAAAAAAACTCTGCTTCTGGAACAGACACTGAGCATTCTGAGAACATGTTGACTTGCTCAAGGTTCCTTGGCCACGTGGAAAGCCAGGTCAGTGGACTCCTGGCTCTCACCCCCCAGCGGCCCCTGTCAATAAGGCACTGCATAAAAAGAGCAGAGTACATGTGAGTCCAGCCACGGGTGTACACACCCCTTCTCCGTAAGTCATCCAGATCACCTCCAGTTTGTCACTGCCCTCACTGGCCTCACAACTCAGCTTCTTCTTGTCTACAAATAAATGACATGGGAAGCCTTCTGGCCAAGTCCTGCAGACAGCAGTGGTTGGACCACACAAGTGAGTTACCAAGTGGTCTCTATCTTCATGGCAACAGCATGGCAGAATTAATTATATCTGTCCCAAGGCAGGGAGTTATAAATACCAGCTAGGAACTTAGATGCTGTCAGATTCCCTCTCTCTCTCTCTCTCTCTCCTTCTCTCTCTGTCTCTGCCACCATGCTGGCACCCTGATCATGGACTTCCAAACTTGAGAATTGTGAGAAACGGATGTCTGTTGTTTAAACCACCCTGTCTATGGTATTTTTGTTATAGCAGCCTAAGCTGGATAAGATGGCTTCACAGGTAGAGAAGGCACAGAGGAATCATGTGCCTTGATGTAGGTAAACCATTTAGAACATGCTAAGTGTTAGGCACTGAGGGTCAGTGTACGGAGGGGCTGTGAGCACAGGCTTTTGAGCCACCTGCCCCTGCCATTTGCTAGCTGCGCACATTGGCTTTCAGCAATGATTGAACCTTCCTGTGCCTCATTTTCTTATCTTTGAAATGTGGATAGACGGTGATGATAATAACAGCATCCACTTTACAGATTTATTGGAAGAACTAAATGAGTTCAAATACACAGAGGATTTAGAATAATGGCTGGAACAGGAAAGTGCTAATTGGTGGTCATCATTAAGAGCATAGTTAGGACCTGGGTTCAAATCCCACCTCCGTTATTTGGGAGCTGAGCAAGTTACTTTATATCCTCAGTTTCTTAAGCTGTAAAATGGAAGTAATTTACAACATAAAACTTGCCTCATAAATTCATTTTGAATATTAAATGAACTTTCAAACCAATGAGTATAGTTCTTGGTACACCAGAAACTTCCTCATCTGTGGGAGAAGACTTTGATTTGATTTTCTTCTAGTCTCTCTGGGTTCCACAGTTCTGGTTTCTCCTCTAAATCATATCACATATATCATGTGTTAAATAGGCTTTTTGCCCCACCCATGACAGTGGGAAGTAACAAATAAAAGCCAGAGTGGTGCAGGTTGTTAAACAAAAGCACTGTTGGGTTCACCCAATAATCTGATATACAAAGCTACAGGCCCCAAGTGGAAGCTGGAGGTCACTGGGAAGACCATGAGCCACCAGGAAGAGGAGCCCAGACAGAGGTGGATGCAGAAACCAAGTGCTGGAGTCAGGGACTCCGCTGTGGTGAGGAATCTGGGGAACAATGTACAGGATAATGAGGCTAACAGCAGTCAGGCAGCATCTCCTTCACCTGGAGCTATCTCTAAAGGGAGGTACTCCCTCTCACAGGGTACCTGCTACCTTAACAGACTGGCCTGCTAAATCCAACCATGGTTAGTAAACAAAGCCCTAAATTCAAAACAACTGACTTACAAGCAACCTTTTCAATCATAACTCATTGTAAATTGAAGATTACACAAATACAAAAACCAGCTGTCTCAGTTAAGAAGCTAAAAGTCATTGTTATCCAGAGGTCAGAAACAAATTAAAAGCCAACATTTTTACAGTTATTTTCCATTTGTAAAGGAGATAGGTGAAATTATTTTAGACAACTTTGCTCTATACTCCACCAAAGAAAAAATACACTCTTTAGTGTAATATTTTCTCAAGGTTAAAGAAAATACAGAGTTGAAAAATAACCTGTAATAATTTCCAAAACTATAGCCTCTGTGTTTTTGTTTCCATCAGGATACCACTTCTGACTTATGTATTTTATCTATTTGAATAAATAATATAGATTGAATTCAATATTGAAAATTAATTTTTAATTGACAGATATTAAATCCCTGCTTAATATAGTGAGTTTCACTTCTAAACAGTAACAAAATCAAAATTTTCTGTGGGACACTTAGCATATTAACTACAGTAACCACATTTCTCATTTTCTTCATTTATTCTAGACTTGCAAGACTATCCCAGACTGCATATGGAAAAAAGGAAAGACATGATCTTTTTGTATTTTCCGCAGAGTTAAAATAAACTAGAATGCTGTTTACGTTCTCACGCCATAGGGAGAGACTATGTCACTCACTCCCTCAGTTGATTCCCTGTAAACTTTCCAATGATCTCCAAGAGATTGACAATAGGACCATTTTTCTGCATTGTCAAACTTCCTCATACAACATTTGTGTAACATTTCCTGTGCCATCACTAGCTTCCAAGTGGGAAATGTTTGTAAATAAGATTACCGATGGCTGATATCACAAGAGAAATCTTAATTATTGGGGTAACTGGGAAGGAGACCATGATCAGTTTGTCTTACGACCCAGACAAAAGATAGTCATTCGCTGTTAAACAAGAATAAATTGTATGGACTAGCCTGATATTTCGGTTTGAAGATATGTAATTGTTCAAAATGAAAGCAGCATTATCACCATCTGGTTTGGTTTCTCCTCCAATTTGGTTCCACTCTCTGGGTGAGTGTCCACGTATACATGGCAGATATTATATTTCCAAATTACAACCAGAAAAGAATCATATGCTAGAAACAAGAATGCTATCTTGATATTGATTTATGTATGCGTGTTACTTGTTTGGGGCTGCTATAACAGAATACCAAAGACTGGTGGCTTAAACAACAAACATTTATGTCTTATAATTCTGGAGGCTGGAAGTCCAAGATCAAGGTGCCGGCTGATTTGGTGTCTGGTGATGGTTGTTTCTCAATTCATAGATGATCCCTTCCAGCTGTGCCCTCACACGGCTGAGAAGGAGAGAGTGAGCTCTCTGGGTGTTTTCCTACAAGGGCACTCATCCCCTCTCAAAGGCCTCACCTCCTAACACCATCACCTTGGAGGTGAGGATTTCAACACATAAATTTGGAGGGAACACAAACATTCAATCCATTCCATTATGATTTGCAAACACTAGTATTTAAACATACCTTCTCTATAGATGATTTTTTACTGCTTTTGCAAACAATATACTTTATATGTCTGGGAAAAACATGCTACAGAATCAGAATATGACAATATTTAAAAACCAGGATTCTCCATGTGCAAAATACATATTTTTTTATATTTTGGGACAAACTAACCTAACAAGAAGTTGTTTTGACAAAAGATAAAATATTATAATTATGAATTATTACCCACTCCTCATTTCTCTCCCTGATATTTCACTTCCTTTATCCCCCAGGACCATGACAATTGATTTTTCAGGCTCACAATTCCATTTTTCTATTATTCTAGCCTGTGGGAACAGAACTATGGAAAAGAGAATGAAGGAACATTCTGGAAGTAGGGGTGTTCTTACTAGTAGAATGTTAAATCAGGAAGGATGCACATTAATAGCACCAGCTGTTGCAAGTCAGAACACTGCAGGCCCTCACGCTATATCTAGCTGATAACACCAGCCATAAACACACCTGCCCTCCTTCAACCTCAACCCTGTTGGGAGGCCTTGAAACCAAAAAAGTGGAGACAATGACAACCATGACTGACAGAATCATGTCCCCCCAGAGATATCCACATCTAATCCCAAAGACTTGTGACTATGCCATCCTATATGCCAAAAGGGACTCTGCAGGTGTGACTAAGTGAAGGACCTTGAGATGGGGAGATGATCCTGGACTACCTGGGTGGGCTAATGACATCACAAGGGTCCTTATAAGAGGGAGGCAGGAGGATCAGAGTAGGAGAAGGAGCTGGGACGACAGAGGAGAGGTTGGGGCAATGAAGGGGGCACAAGCCAAGGAGTGCGGTGGCCTCCAAAAGTTGAAAAAGTCAAAGAAATGCTTTTCCCCCTAGAACCTCCAGAAGGAACGCAGCAATGCTGACACCTTGATTTGAGCCCAGAAAAAACTATTTTGGACTTCTGACCTCCAGAACTTTAAGATAATAAATTTGTGCTGTTTTAAGCCAGTAAATTTGTGGTAATTTTTTACAGCAGCAATAGGAAGCTAACACAACATCCAAGGGCCCAAGGAAATTGCACTGGATAGGCAACCTTTGGAAAATTTGCATGGAGGCAATCAAATTTCACCTTGCATCCCTGATGCCTGAGATGCCATTAGGTACGAAGCATCCCTGGACACAGCCTACAGTTACTCCAGCTCTGCCATACGTATAAGAATTTGCCCTAAGAAAATAAGCAGAGATGGAAGTGCCAGAATGACCGTAATATTAGTAGCATTTTTATAACAGCAAAAAATTGAAATCAGCCTATATATTTAACAATAAGATAAGAATTAAATAAATAATATAACTTTATATTAATGACCTGGGAAAGTGCTCACAAGTCATTTTTAAGTGAAAAAAAATAATATATAGACCATGTAAATAATTCCTTAATTTTGAATCAAAAATGTATGTGTATACACAGACACACTGTTAATAGATTTATTTATATGAAAAAGAGACACAAGGAGAGAGAACACCATATGGAGATTCAAGTGTATGGATCTGTACAGAATCCATAGAATGTGTATATCTTACTTGCAGTTATTTTAAGCACAGCGCCTGGCACATAACAGGTGTTTAATATTAGTTGACTGGTTAATACTGGATTTTTTCCCTTTTTTATCTTCTGTTTCTTCTATGTTTTCTCCTAAGAACATGACTTATTTTATAGTCAGAAAATTAAATGATTACAAAAATATATCTGGATATGCCTATCAATGTCATATATTTGTTTCCACTTGATTCTGTCACATGTGAACAGGATTGCTTCTAGAAGTGAGCTTCCGCTGCTGTTGAAATGGACCCATCTCCAGGGTGCCATGGCATTGGTAATCATACAGGGAAGATGCTAAGTGCCAGTTTCTGATCCTCCTCCACATCCCTAAGCCGGGTTGGCTCTGATGCAAGCAGCAGCTGTGTGTTTGGACCAGCCTCAGAGGCGCAGGGCAAGCGGGGCTTGGTGCTCTTTGTTCTCTCTCCTGTGGTGCTGAAGATGTCCCATTAGCTGAGACGCACAGCTTGGGGAAAATGAAGATGCTGCAATCCAAGAAGCACAAGCACTGGGGATACACAGGTAGTTTACGAGTTTACCCCAGTTGAGATCATAATCAAATTAGGCTTCCCAGCATAAATATTTTCATTCTCAATATTGATCGTAAAAGTTTCTCAGTATTTCTTTCCTAATAGTTTACACTGCAGAATCCCAAGGTGCAGACATAAAGGGTCAGAGAATCTTTCTCCCAGACTCTCCTCTTCAACAAAGAGGGCAGCAAGATTAACGTGCAGCACCATATTGAAGCCAAGCTCTGATTTTAGCCCAGCCAGCCTGAAAAGGGGCCCCCACTCCACACGGTTACAGAAGAGTGGTTCTCCTTTTCCAGCTTCTCCAACCATTTATATTCCCGATGCAATACAAAGCACTCAGATCAGGTAAATATTCTTATCAGAATGCAGACCCACTTTTTCCTGTCTTTAGAGCCAGATGAAACAGGCTTGGGAGGCCTCCCTCTTTCAATGGGTATTACCTGGACCTACATGATGGTGAATTTTATGTGTCTACTTGGCTAGCTACAGTGCCCAGAGAGTTGGTCAAAGACTATTCTGGGTGTTTCTATGAGGGTGTTTTTTGAGATTAAAATTTAAATTGGTGAACTTTGAATAAAGAAGATTGCCCTTCGTAATGTGGGTGGGCCTCATCCACTCAGTCAAGGGCCTGGAGAGAACTAAAAGATTGACCCTCCCCAAGCAAGAAGGAATTCTCCAGCAAACTTTACATGCACCATTGGCTCTCCTGTGTCTCCAGCCTATGGGCCCACCCTTCAGATGTAGACCTGCCAGCATGCATAATTTTGTGAGCCAATTCCTCATAATAAATCTCATTATGTGTGTATGTATGTGTGTGTGTATGTGTGGGTGTCCTACTGGTTGTAGAGAACCCTGATTAATGCAACCTACCACACACGCTTTCTAGATTCCCTTGCTTTGTGTCCTTGGCAACCCCTGCAGACCCCAATCTTAAATTGTTATCACCTAACATCTTTGCACAGACTTTGTATTTGGTTATCTCATCTTCTGACCTCAGTCAGTCCCTGATCTGCTTTTGTTTTGGTGGCTGTATCTCATGTATCTAACCTCAGCCAAACCCAATTTTCTGCTCTGATACTTCATCTCGCATGGAACAGCATGAACCAATAAGAGACATCAAAATAAAGACCACATTTCTAGGAGCCAACTTACATGCGTTGTATATCATTTCCCTGTTGTGTTCACACTTTCTATTACCATCAAATGATATTCTCATATCTATTTCTTACTTGGATCCAAACATCCTACAGTAGCATCTCATAAGAGGATAGCCTACTCAGCATAGACTCTGGCTGCCCTTGGGTATCATCCTATGTCAGGTAATGCAGAAAAGCAGCGCCTTCTAGAAAAGATGATCTGATAGTCCTGTCTGAAGATAAGAGGTCAGAGGAAAAGGCCCTCTATAATAATGACTTTAGATGCTTTTGCACAGAATTTCAATGCTTCAAGGATTTTCCAATGCTGACTTTTTTTGCCTTCATAACAGAGAAAGATTTTCCTGTTTGTTTTGCTTGTCCTTCAGTAGCTATAGTAACAATTGGATAAATTTTCATTAGGGTGAGCAGGGTGTCAGGGTCACGTACTCTAATTGTGCTAAAAATCATGTATTGACTATAATAGTCATAGAATGTGAGCATGAATGATTAGAAATTTACAAAAGGAATCATTTTTCCAGGCAGGGCTTAATACTCAGGAAAAAATACACAGCTTAAATAAAACATTTTATTTCAAAAGTAATAATTGCGATTCTGGCTTATTCAGTTAACAAATTCATAATGAGTGCCTTCTATATGTAACCAAAAATAAACATACCTTTCCTAAGTCTGCCTGCATGTACATCACACATAAAATGTAGTCTTAAATAATGTAATTAGACAATCCTCATCATCGCCTTAATCAACACTGGGTTACTTAGGCAAAAATGGGGAGGGGAGGATTTATTGAAAGAATACTTGACTAACATTCCAATCCTGCAGAGTCCCTACCTTTCAAGGAATCAAGCACATACATGAATTATAATATCATATTCTAGTGCATGTCGTAACTAACACTCAACGGGAAATTTTATCAGAGCCATGTATATGCTAATCTATGTTCCTTTAGAAACACTCTTGAGAATCCAATACCTGTCATGGATATGAAACTGCAATAGTGCACACCACACACACATGCTATTCCTCAAGACTTACAGTCGGTACATACAAAAGAGCCCGTATGATTCATGTAATAAACTACAGATGCCATGAGACAGCTCAGGTGTAAGATAAAGGGTAATAAAAATTCATTACCTGATATAACAGTTTTCCCTGAGGTGCATGCAGGTTCTAAAGGGCAGGTTTATGCATAATTAAAAATCAAGAGTCCGAGGCACCCTGAATTACTCCTCCTCTGTCTCTTCCTCCAATTTACTACTGTTTGAATAAGATTATCTCCCAAAAACAACCATCTATTTCACCTGAATTCTTTTCTCTACAGCACAGTGAACAAAGACCAACATGAAAACCCAGTTATAATAGGGTCGGGATTATCCAGTAAGACCCAGCATCACAGTGTGTGGCTGGGGATTTCCTTACCAACACTCAGATACGCTGGCTCCCAGCTCCACCCATCAGCTCGGCCAAGATGCTCCCGAAAATTTCCTTCCCCTTGTCATTGCGCCCAGGCACCTTTTCCAGGTTCTCCTTCCACAGGTCTTTCTGGTTGCTCACCTTTGGTCTCTAATGTTGTTCTTATTCACTACCCTCTCCCTTGACATTCCTGATTGTTCCTTCAGGCACAGCATCTTGCTCAGGTCTCAACTTCAGCCACTCCTTTGTTTTATGTCTGGTGATGGGCCAGCTTTTCCCATGTAGAGGCCCTTTCCCTAACCTCAAGAGACTCCAAATTGCTTGTAAGGAAAAATGGACAGCCAGAAGCAGACAATGAGTGATACACCCATAGAATACTTAAGCTACGTGTCCTAGATCAATAGCATTAAACTGGGTTCCCATGGAACCCTTAAATTCAGGTGTTTCAGGGCACTGAAAAATGTATCTCCACCTCTATCTCACACCCCGTATGAGTCAGGGTTCTCCAGAGTAACAGAACAAACAGGATGAGTACCTAGATGGAAAGAGATTTGCTACAAGAAATTGGCTCACACAGTTATAAAAGCCGGCAGGTCCTTATCTGCACTGGGGGCTGCAGGCTGGAGACCCAGAGAGACAATGGTGCAAGTGAAGTCTGGAAGCAGTCTGCTGGAGAACTCCCTCATGCTCAGGGAGTCCGGCCTTTTGGTTGTATTCAGGCCTTCAGTTGATTGGATGAGGTCCACCCACATTATGGAGGCAACCTGCAATACTCCAAGTCCACTGATTTCCATGTTAATCCCATACAACCCAACAGAAAAAAAATGGGCAAATAACTTGTACAGGCATGTCACAAAAGTAGTTATATAAATGGCAAACAAATACCATAATGTGTTCCTCACTACCTACTACCAGAGAGGAGTTAAAATAAAAATGCTGGCAATTCCAATTTGGAGAATAAAGGGAACTCATACAGTGGTGAGAACACAAATTCATGCAACCAGTGTTGGAAAACTGGCATGTATTATACAAGCAAAGCAGTCCATTTGTGTACCCTATGACATAGGAATTCAACTTCTCTATACAAATCCAACAGAGAAGCAGGCATATCGGTGTCAAAAGATTTTTGTAAGAATGCTGAGAGTAGCAGTTTTCATATTAACCAAAAAACTGGAAATAACCCAAATGCCTGAGAGCAGAATGGAGAAATAAATTGTGGTATACTCCTATGTCCATGAGTATAAAATGATCTACAACCACAAGCAGCATATGAATGAATCTCACAAACACAAATTTGAGTGAAAGAAGCCAACACAAAAGGAGTAACCACTGCACACTTCCATTTATTTAAAAAAAGTTCAAAAGCAGGGGACATGTATGTATGGTATTAAATGTCAAGGGCAAGTCTACCTTTGAGGGAGGATGGGTACAGATTACAAAGGCTCAGGGGCTTCTGGGGTTCTGGAAGTGGTTCATAATCCTCATCTAGTCATGAGGTTCACGGGTATAAATACTTTATGAAAACACAATGAACTCTATATTTAAAATCTGTGCATCATTCTGAATATATGTTATACTGAAACTTCTTTACAAAGTTATCCATAGAAGCATTATTGAAGAATATAGGGCAGTAAATAATATGTTACTAGGGAAAAAAAGACAACAGAAAGTCCTTCTAAATTGAAGTTAGTTTACTGCTATTGCTTCCTTAAGCCCACAGGGCCTGTCATTCTGTCATGGAGAAGTATACTGTGTGAAGCAGAATTGAATTAATTTGCATACAAACAGTAGACAAGGTTGTCGAGGCATCATCTGTTGACTCTGCTGCTGAAGCTGACAGGTGAGTTAAGGTACTTCTCAGTAACTCTATTTAACTCTGTTTTATTTATTTTAATAAGGCAACAAAATGGCATTAATAATTTAGGAATAAACTTTCCTGAGGATAAGAAAGTCATCAGTGGACTTAATTTTTAAATGGCACTCAAAAATCACCTAATCATTTTATTCCGACTGGTGCCAAGCGTGAAAATACCTCTGCTTCTACTATTTCAGCAAGTCTAGTTTATCCTGTATGTAAAAGGAGATCAGGTTAGACACCAAACCTCAGAGGAGGATAAGGAAAAACTCATGGCCCTTAAGGAAAACTTTATGGAGGCTCAGACCTCCAGAAAAATCAAACATTAATGGAGATGCAAAAAGCCATTCAAATTCCGAGACCTGCCACGTTTTTAAATACAATGTATTTCATTGTATTTTGTGATAAAATATGCATAACATAAAATTTACCATCTTATCTATGTTTAAGTGTAGAGTCCAGTGACTAGGTACACTAACATTGTCGTGCAACCATCTCCACTACCTGTCTCCAAAACTTTTTTCATCTTGCAAAACTGAAACTCTGCCCCCATTAAACACTAACTCCTCATTTCCTCTCCTCCCACCCCCTGGCAACTACCATTTTACTTTCTCTTTAAGAATTTGACTGTTCTAGAAACCTCATATAAATGGAATTATGCCATATTTATCTCTTTGTGACTGGCTTGTTCCACTTAGCATAACGTCCTTGAGGTTTATCCACATTGTTAGCACACGCCACAATTCCAACCCTTTTTAAGGCAGAATAAATGCCATAAAATGTTCCGTTGTATGATAGACCACCTTTTGTTTATGGGTTCATCTACTGATGGATACTTGGGTTATTTCCACCTTTTAGCTATTGTGACACATTTTTAATTTGACATTTTTTTGTGATCAAATAAAGATGGTCACAAATTCTTTGACACTCCTTCCATCAAAAGGTAGGATTGATATTCTCTGCCCTTAAATCCAGGTGAGCTCTATGACTGACCAATGTGGTAGAGCAGAAATAAAACTTTGCTGATGTCTATGCCCAGGCTTAAAAAACTGACAGCTTCCTCTTCCTTCTTACTCTGGCCCATGATGCTGGAGGGACCACATCCTGTCCACTGTGCCACCCCAGCTAAGACCCCAGACATGTGCAGAAAGCCACATTGGGTCCTCTAGATCTGTTCTTCCACCACAGGTAGCAGGAACCTCAGCCACTGCCACTTGTTGCACAGGAATCACTGAGCTGACCCAGGCCCACACTTCTGGCCCACAAAATTCCCAGATATAATAGAATGGTTCTTTTAAGTCACTAGGTTCTGGAGTAGTGTGTGATGATACAATAATAGATGCCCAGAACAACTTTGGCTTCAAAACGTCAGAAAATCCCTGCAGCCCTGCAGTGAAATTTCCCACTAAAGAAGAACCTTAAACACCTGAAAGAGTCGCTGGTGGAACAAACCACCCAGGGCCAGACTATGAAAGATCTGGTCAATCCCAGGCATATGTGAAGGAGCAGCTAGACCACAAGAAACACTCTGAGATTTTGACCCCACGATCCTGAATTTGCTCACTCTTTTAATACAGTTGTAACAAACACATGTTATAGGCTAAGCATTGTGCCAGGCACCTGAGTGACCAGGGTGAGTAAGTCACAGGCCTGCCCTCTCTGTCATGGACCTTCCAGTTATGGCCAGCACCTCACACCTCAGCTATTTCTCTGCTCATTTACCATCCTCCAATCCCTGGCTCCTTATTCTAGAATCAACAGACACACTCACAAATACGGGATTTGCTGCAGGCATGGACATTCTGTGCGCTCCCCTAATATATTTGAATATAGCTCTAAAATCACATAACTTTCTTTCCCAGGAAAGAGCCACTTAACCTAAAAAACAAAACAAAACAAAAAAAGATATAACTAGGTACTATTTAAAACTAGCATTTTCTAGTATTTTCTAATGAATTTTGTTTAGTTCATTTTGACTGTGTAATCTACTAGAAGTTACCCAGTGTGCGTTTTAGAATTCATGAGAGAGACAGAAACTCTCTGTTAACTTCTAAGTCTAAGATAACACAGAGAAGTCAAAAGGAAAACTGAGCAGAATACAAATAGCTCTTAGGAAAAAAAAATTCCCCCTTTGTGTAAGACATAGCAAATCAATTTTTTTCTAATAGGGTTTTAACTGCTTCCCAAGCGTGGCATGATCAGTTTACCACGTTTAGATTTGTCTTATTTCAAAAGGAAAGCCAGTGGAGGCTTGCTCTAGGGGAGTTTGCTTACTGATAACGCACAATGAGTTTGTCCTGAAGTCACAAGTCAACACCTCCTGGCTTTCTCTTGAGGCTGTCATTGAGCTATGGGAAATGATGGCTTCAGTGTATAGACTCAGCCTCTCCTGTGTTTAGGCCATTCGGAGCAAAGCTGGCATGTGTAAGGAGACCCATTCTCACCATGAGTGAGTCTCTAGAATTAGCCTTGGTGATGTTGGCAAGTGGCAGGCCAACCGGAGAACCCCCTGAGCACTGACAGGCCCCCAGAACTGCAGTCTTCTCTCTTTCCCATCATGCTTGCTCAGCTCCGATGTAGTAGTTTCTCTCTTTGTGAGTAGTTTCTTATTTATAGCTAGCTGGGGTAGGAGCCCTGTTATGAACTTAGATCCCTACAGTCCCTTCCATACAGTAACAGTAGCTTGATGTATTTAGAACACCCAGAATGTATCTAGAGCCTCCTCCTTTCACGGATCACAAATTTAAAAAAAAAAAAAATGTTGCCAAGGTACTGGTATTAGTCAGGATTCTTCAGAGAAACAGGATACATAGCATATATACATACATATGAAAAGAGATTTAGTATTAGAGATTGACTCACATGATCATGGAGACTGAGAAGTCCCACCATCTGCCATCCTGGAGACACAGGTATGTTGTGGTCCAAGCCCAAAGGCCTGAGAACCAGGAGAGCCCATGATGCAAGTCTCAGTCTGAGTCCAAAGGCTCAAGAACCAGAAGCACAGATGTCCAAGGAGGGGAGAGAATGGAAGTCCCCAGTACAGGCAGCGGGAGCCAATGTGCCCTTCTTCCACCTTTTTTGTTCTACCCCAGCCCTCAACAGGTTGATGACACCCAAACTGACTCACCACACTGGTGAGGGTGGGTCTTCTTCACTCAGTCTACTGAAACTACTATATCAAATGCTAATCTCTTCCAGAAACACCCTCACAGAAATCATGTTTTACCAGCTATCTGGTCATCCTTTATCCTAGTCAAGTTGATATATAAAATTAATCACAATACTCCTCCAAGGCTGACAGAACTCATACAACCATAAGAGGAAACTCTTCCTCATTTCACGTACCATCGTTAGCCAGTGCCTTCTCAGTCATGCTGTTGTACCAAACCCATCCCTTCAGACCCCCTTGGATGTGGACACAAGCCCAAAGTAAGCACAGGCCCCCACGGCCTTTGAATATAGGTTTGACCCACTGACTTGGAGTCATGTCACAACCACATTGATTCCCCGAGCTCCATCTGTACCTAATTCCATCAGCCCATCACTGAGATTCCAGCATCTTTTCCAACAATACCTTCCCAAGTTGTTGCTGGTGTATCTATCCAAAACTAGGCTTGTGAGTAATGACCCCATCAAGCAGAGGACAATGCTCATTGATAATCCTTGGCCTGGTTATTACCTGACTATGGTAATAAAGATTTTTTCCTTAACTTCTTAGTCAGAGGTTTTGGCAAGGTCCCTGGTTACAAACATGTTAGGAAGGCTATTAGAGTCAGAGTGCCTGAGGGTGAGTCTTGGGCCCACTCATCACTCACTGCAGAACCCGGGCAAGGTAAACTCTTTAAGCCTCATCACCTCCACGACAAAAAGAGCAGTGATCCGCTTCTATCAGAAGCCTGTTGTGAGGACGGAGTATAGTGATTCGTGTGAAGCACATACGCAAGGAAGGATTCACACAATGTAAGTTCATTATTAGCAACTTTATCATTACCATCGTTGGCCGGTTTTTTTCTTGGAAAAACAGTCCTATTTTATTAACCTCAACACTCTGCAGTGTAAACAGAAGGACCAAAAGGTTGATGGGGAGTTCCATTAAGGAACAATTAAGCATGATTTGGTCAAATTATATTTTTCCTGTTCCAGCAAATGTCCCATTAGGGTTACAGCAAAATGAAACCTGTTTATGCAATAAGAATAAGAACCATGGTTCTTTACCCCAGTCCTCAAGGCACCCCCGTGGGAAAAACCAAGAGGTCAAAGATGGTCCTGACTTTTAGAAATGTGGGCGGTTTTGATATCCCAGTGATGCCATGGGACTTTACAGAAGGAAGACAGGGGAATGGAGTCTAAGTTCCTAAAAAGTTATCACAAAATGCTCTGTAATTAGTGGAATAAGAGAATCCACAACGAAAATCTTTAGTAAATGTTTGCTCACTTAAGAGTATTTATTCCACCTTAAGAAATTACTGTCAGGTCTTGGCAGACAATGGGAAGAAGTCTGGGAGAAGAAAAAAGCCTGAAATTCAAATCTTTTCCTCTTTGCTTGCATTTTTCACTTCACCTCTATTTGAAACGCATGTTTTATGATTACTAACCTCTAAGGTTTTAGTCCTAGACACAGCTCCCTTGAGGTGCCAATTCTGTGGGTAGGATGCATTATTATCCTTTGCCCCTGTTTTACAAATGTCTATTTTTTTTTTTTTTACATAAAGTCTCTCTCCTGCCCCAACTGGCATTTTAAGTAATAGCATGCCTTCATAGAAATGTCAAAACATTTAAAGTGCTTCTGATAAAATTTTTGTTATGATCAAATATGAGGAAGGATATTGGTGGTCTATGTTTCACAATTTGTGATAAGCACCTCTGATTTCCTCTTCGAGGCTAAAGGAATTTTAGACTGAAAAATGTTATAATCTATATCCCTCCTTTTTTCACCCTGCTTGCAGGAGGAACTATTGTAAGTCCCTCCAAAACTCCCAGTGCAAGAGGAAAGGAAAAGAGCAGGAAGAATAATAGATTGAGAGCAGTGGAATGTAGAGAAAGCACGCAAGAAAATGCATCTAAGACTAAGCTGTTCACGTCTACTAACAATCTCTGCGTATTTTTCTTTTCAGTGAGAAATTACTGGGCATCTTTAATGTTCAGACATTTGTAAGGCCCTGGAAAAACTAATATGAATGACATACAGTCTCTGTATGCAAGCCCCTGCAGCCCTGGGGAGGGCAGTCTCTATATCTCAGCCCCCAGTAGCCCTACCTACCACCATTCAGTTGCACATACCTATTTCCCATCATAGTTGGCTTTTTGTGAATCCACTTGAAAAAGGTCTGGAAGAGAAATGGCCACCTTTAAAATATTGAATACATAGGAGGAAACAGTAGGCTTAATTGGTGTTGCAATATCAGCATTTCAAATTTTTTCCCCTAAATGTTTACAAGAATTTTAGATTTCTGGTGATAGGTATTCTTTAACGAAAGACATTATATTGAAAACTGGGGAATTGCTCCTGTCTCTTTTTCCAAATAAATGTTTACTTTGATTCATGCCCATATTAGCCAAAGATTTTTCTCTATCACAGTCTTGAACACTATGACTTCCCTCCAATAAGAGTCCTTGTTTTATCAACCCAAGCCATTGCGAGGGAACTGTGTCTTTTTCTTTTGCTTCTCAGGTGCTAATCAATTGCTAATTATCTTTAACCATATCGACCTTCTCCCACTGTTTTTGCCATATAGATTAATGGGTGACATTATAAGGAGCACAGTTTCATGCACTGAAAGGAATAGATTCATGCATTATTCACTCCACATAAATACATACACTTTTATTTGGAACTTCTGAAGATTTCAGAAAGAAGCACTAAGGAGAGATACAATCTGACAAAGGCAAGAACTGGGACAGGAAAATTATATACAATGGAAATGGAAAAAAACAGACCAATCTGTGCAGAAATGAAGCTGCTAGGAAGGAAGCAAGAACATGAGGAAAGACAAAACAAATAAGCACCTCCAACTGTGTATGAGCCCTTGTGGTGTGTGCCAGCATCCTGAACCCCTGACTCTTGCCTGGTGGAGCACCACACTTGCAGCCCCCTGCTGGGTCCCATGGTGGGTGTACCCATAAGAACAAGTTCAAGCAAATGAACACACTGTTTTCCTCCCGTTGGCCCCAGGCTGTCTGGCTTCCTGTCGTATGAGCAGAGTCAAAAATATTTTTGCCTGAACTAAAGGAAGGATAAATAAAAATAAATGGCCTCCTGTACGCTTCTTTCCTCTGAATTTCCCTTTGTTTTCTAGTTGGCCACCTAGAGAAGGCAGAGAAGGTTGGTGTCTCCTCCAAATAGGAATAAGCTCTGGCCTCTCTTGTGTCATAAAGAGAGGGGATATGAGGAAATCCAAAATGAGAATTCCAAGAGAGTACTCCAAACAGCTGGTATTGTCCCCAGTTCCTGGCACAGAGCTTAAATGACCCTGAATTATTGAGAATTTCCTGAAAAATAGAAATGTCTTTGTTATGCTAATGAGGAGATTCATGGTGGGTCCCCTTCCTGATGGGGGCTGGCCATGGCCACCAGGAAGACCAAACATGTGATTAGAGGGTTGGGACTTTCAGCTGCTTGAAGTCTGGAAAGAGAGGCTGGAGACTGAGTTCAATCAGGTGGCCAATGATACACTCAATCGATGAAACCCCAATAAAACCTTTGGATTCAAGGCTCAGTGGAGCTTCCTGGTTGGTGGACACAAAGATATTCGGGAACAGTGAAGTACCTTGGCTCTCCATGGGAGCTCTCCTTGCCATCCTTGATTCCTGACCCACAGACACAATGAAATAATAAATGTGTGTGTTGTTTTAAGCCATTAAATTTTGGGGTAATTTGTTACACAGCAATAGATAGTTAATATGCTATCCCAATAAATAAAAATAAATATCATTGAGCCACTTCACTGTGAAATTTTAGTTCAACACACCCAAATATGTCAAAAAAAAAAAAAAAAAACTGGGGAAAAAAGTACCAAATATTTACAAAGAATAAAGACTAACATTCAAATTCCCAAAGATGACCAATCAACAAAATGCTAAAAGAGAAAATTCTCTGCCTAAAATTCTATATACTCCACTACTTTCATGATAGAGTGAAGGGAAAATAAAAACATTTCAGATAGACACAAAGATAATCTACAATTCACAGATCCTTGCTGAATGAACTCTTAAAATAATACTGAACCTAAAGGAAGGAGTAAAACAAGTAACGGTGAGTTAGGAATAGGTGAGCATGTGGGTAAATTTAAATAAACACTGACTAAGTAAAAAAAACAATGACAACATATTTGGGTAAATTAAGAACAGGTTGGATTTAAAATATTGAGGAAAATATCATGTAAGAAAGGAAGTTATTAATCAGAGCTAAATAGTCTTGTCTTAATACTGTATTGTTCAGTAGAATGATAGGGATATTGGTTTAGACATTGTTCAATACACTGTGCAAATTTAAAAATATATAAGGACAATCACTAAAAGAATAGAACTAGAATAAGTAAATTTTATTAGTAAATTGTTAGAGAGAAAAGAGGTGAATAAAAAAAACTCAACCCATCCAATAGAAAAGAAAAATAAATATAAGAAGTAAAATAAAATATATAAATAAAAAGTATAAATAAATCCAAACACATTTATTGTAGTAATAAGACTATCCTTACAAGTTCAATGACAGAAACTCACGATTGGAATTAAGGAAAAAAGCAGCTGACAGGTAGACAAATAGGCAAATGAATGTGAAAGAGCCAATCCTTCAAGATGGGTGGGTCCCCAGTGACTAACCGGGACTAAATTTAAATAGAGCTAAGCAGCCATTTGCTGACTGGAAGTCGCACAAGTACTCTGAGTTCCCCAAAAACCCATGGCTCTGTTTAACGCTGGGACTAGAGCCTGAACCTGAACCAACCAATCAGAGCTCACCTGCCTTGGCCAATCAGGGATCAGCTGAGCCAACCAATCAGAACTCAGCAGATATGACCTGATTGGGAACCTGGGAGGGAACTTTTCCTATAAAAATCAATCCCTCCCCTTGTTGCACACTGTTCACTGGACTAGAGTCCCTTTCCTACAAATTCCTTCTCAGAGAAGTTGTGTTCACAATATCTACAGATATACATGTAGCTATGTCAGAATCCTGGGTTTCAGCACGAAAGGTGTCAGGGTGGCAGTCTGCCCTCGGTTCTTGTGTGCTAGAGGCCAAAGAATGACCAGACACACCAAAGTGTCAAGTCCAGACTATTATCCCGGTCTTCTACTCCTTTCTTGGAAAAATCACCAGCAAGGCCAATTGCAGGGGTAACCTCAGGCAGGGAGCAGTTTCACAAGAGCAGCTCTTTATGCACCTGTCTCTGCGAATGGAGAGAGACAGACCAACGCACTGATGGACCCGCTCCTTTGCTTCTTTCTCGGATTGTTTCCCTCTATGAGCCCAGTCTGGAGGAGGGCTCTTGGGAGGTGTAGGATGTTAACAAATGATCAACAGGTGTCCTCAAAATGCCATCTGTATATATGAGCTCCTTTTAAGAAAGCCCACCTGGTGGAGGGGGGGCGTGGTGAACCACAATGCACATTTAAGCTAATGGCATATTAATTACCCCTAGATCACTCTAGGTCACTTTCTAAACCTTATTATGCCTGGGCTGGGGAATTCCTGGATTGATAAAGCATTCTCTCCTTCCCCAGGGGTAGCAGTTGCTCAGGATAGGATTAAGGGCGGGGCAACACCAAAATGGAGCACCCGCCCTTACCCTTCTTCTCAGGTGGAGCAATTGCTGAAAACAGCACCAAAGCAGGGAACCCTCGTCCTGAGAAGAGCCGAAGATCCTAACTATTTACGTTTATAGATCTATATCAAGAAAACACTAAGCAGAAGAAATATCTTTAATGCAAAAAAAAAAAGTAGCATTACAAAGAGTCCTATAAGGAGGAAAGAATCAACTCACCAGGAATATTATCACAATTTGTATGAACTCATGTAATCTTGACAATATGACCTGAAAACTTACACTGAAAACAATCTTTAAATGTTTTTTGAAGTCATTCCAAGGGAAAATGGTCAAATCTACAGTTGCAGTGAAGAGTTTAATATACCTCTCTTAGCAAATGATAAAACAAGCAAAAAAATAAAACAAAACTAAAAGTATTCCAAAAATATAAACAAAACAATAAGCAAGCCTAATCTAGTGAGCATATATAGAACCCTGCACCTGACAGTAATAAATGCATTTTCTTTTCAAGTACAGTATGCATGGAACATTTACAGAAATTGACCACACACTAAGTTGCTTAGTAATTCTCAGCCAATATTATTGAATCAATATTGTGAACTAAAATAAAATTTTAAGGCTCATCCCCTCCCCCTCCCCACCCCCATCCCCACTAGCTGACTAAATGGATCCCCTCATGGCCAAAGGAATATCCTAAAACTAAATTGCCTGCCAGGAGGAGGGAGGTCAGACATGCCTTATCATGCCCCCCTCCCTTCTTCTGGGCATCCTTTATAACCCATTGACAGGCCTAAGGGTATGCAAGATAAACCTACAGGTCTTCAATTTATACAACAAATAAATGTCCAGTGGCTTATCTCTGATAAACAGCTCCTATGTTAAAACATTCCAAGCCTTTAGACAAAGCTTCATGTCTTTAACCAATTACAAGTCAAAGAATCTTTAAACCTACCTATAACCTGTAAGCTCCCACTTGGAGATGGCCCACCTTTTCGGGCCAAACCAATGTATGCCTCCCACTCACTGATTTATGACTTTACCTGTAACCCCTGTCTCCCTGAAATGTATAAAACCAAACTGTAACCCAACCACCTCGAGTCCACTTGCTCAAGGCTTCTTGAGTGCGGCTCTGGGTCATGGTCCTCAAATTTGGCTCAAAGTAAATCTCTTTAAAAATTACTTTACAGAGTTTGGCTTTTTTTTCCGTTAACAAAATCATACTGACCATATTCTTTGACATAAAGCAATAAAATTAGAAGAATATCTGAAAGTTCAAAAAAAAAGAAAGCCATATAGTTAGCGCTTAAAAGCTTCCGAAACATCAGTGCAAACAAAGCTTTGTGAGTCGGCACGCTCCCCTTCTCCTCCTGGAAATCACAAAAAAAAGCAATAAGGAGAACCAAAGCCATTTTGCAAACTACATTTTTGCAGTGAAACTAGAAGACAGATATAACCCATAGACTACAAATTACATTAAGAAGCTGCCAAAAGACACTGATTTGGGACAAAAGCCTCTCAAAGAATTGAAGAAAAGAAGGCGCAGCCAAGGTTAATCTCGAAAAACACCAGCAAAAATGCACTTCCTCGGGGTGAGAGCAAAACAAAAGGCAGCAACTGCAACTCTTGTTTGCAACAGTGGGGGTGGAGCCTGGGAAGAGTGGGGGTTTGGCAGCTCTCCTAGGTTCCTGAGTGGTTCAGGTAAACCAGGAGGCAGGGACCATACAGATGAGTCATGTTTGTCTCTGCGGCCACCGGAATTTGCCTTTCCAGAATTTGCCTTTTTCAAGAATAAAAACCACAAACAGTAATAAACATACAAGAACTCAGTGAACATTGTTCCCGTGAGTCTTCCTGAGGAAATTAATAAATGATGAATCTCAGCCAACCAAGTTAGGGAAATAACAGAAAAAAACATGGATGTGATGTTTAAATATAGAACTAAGCCATAAACAAATATAAAGATTGAAGTGGGAGACTGTAATATATATGTTATATTCCTGACAATGTGGGAAAGATTCAATTAGTAGAAACGAGGCAGGAAAGAGAGAAGAACACATGGAAATTAGAGTAAGTTTGTTAATGTTTAATCCAAAATAGCTGGAAGTTTTTAAATATAGCTTAGAGCCAATAAAGTAATTAAAAGTATAAGCATACAACACTATGAATAACGTTATTAATAAATGCAAAATAGGCGGTTGAGGAGTGGGATTAGGAAGAAAAAGGAAACAAGCTAATTTTATGATTGCTCTTAGAAGGAAACTAATAGATATTCTTTAAGGAAATAGAGTTCCAAAGTAATTATATGATGGTATAAAAGTAACCTTTGAATAAAAATACCAAGTTTACTAATTATCAAAAGAATTAAGCAAAGAAACAAAGCAATTATTTGATATAGTTAATAATACACTTTTAATAGAGTTTATTTTTAGAGCAGTATTAGGTTCACAGCAAAATTGAATGGAAAGTACAGAGAATCTCTATATATCCCTTGCATACTCACAGTTGCTCCCACCATCGACACCTTGCACCAGACAGGTGCATTTGTTATAATCAGTGAACCTACATTGACACATCATTATCACCCAGAGCCCACAGTTTACACGAAGGCTCACTCTTGCTGTTGCACATTCTGTGGGTTTGGACAAATGTATAATGATCTGTATCCACCATTACAGTATCATTGAGAGCAATTTCACTGCCCCCAAAATCCTCTGTGCTCCCCCTATTCATCATTCCGTCCCCCACTGCCTTTTACCATATGGTAAGACAAACTGTCTTAATAATACCTTTAAAACATAAAAACAAAAAGCAAAACGTTAAACAATATGATACAACTAAGACCAAACATCACTTTTATATTAATAAATGTGAAAGGGCTATTATCAGAAACAGATTTTCAGATCAGATCACAAAACAAAATCTTATTGTTTAGTCTTAAAGAAAAAGAAAACCCCTGCTTAAAATTTAGCATGCAGCCAACACACTCACCCTTCGTAGGTTTGCTCTTGGGAGACAACTATCTCGACTAGAGTAGCCAGTAGGCACCGTGATATATAATTAAATTTGATCTTGCTTCCACTCATGCACAATTGAGAGGATTCAAAAGCCAGATTGTGGCACACCTGGGCAGTCTAGAAAGGCAGCTCTGGTCACTCACTTTACTTCAGTTCTAATTGCCTCACCCTCCCCGAAGTCCCTATCCCACATTTACCTGGACCTTCATCCTGCTCCTATTCCTGTCTCCTAATCCTTACGTGTGATCACAGGTACCATGCCAAGAATTTATTCCTCTCAGAAGCTGACACGTTTGGATAAGACACTCTTTAACAGACTTCAACAATGAGTTACCACTTCACACCCACTAGGATGGTTATCAAAAAACAAAACAAAAGAAAATATCAAATGTTGGCAAGATGTGGAGAAATTGGAACTCTCTTGCACTGTTGGTGGGAATGTATAATAAAATGGGGCAGCCAGTATGGAAAACAGTATGATAGTTCCTCAAAAAATTAAACACAGATTTACTGTATGATCCAGCAATTCTGAGTACACACCCGAAAGAACTTAAGGTAGGATTTGAACAGATATTTGCTCATCCACGTTCACCACAGCATCATTCCCAATAGCCCAAAGGTAGAAGCAACCCATATGTCCATCAACAGACAGGTGGATGAACAAAATTTGGTATATCCATACAAGGGACTATTATTCAGCTTTAAAAAGGAAGGAAACTCTGACACATGCTACAACATGCATAAACCTTAAAGACATGAGAAGTGAAAAGAGTCGTAAAAAGGAATGAGGAGTTAGTGTTCAAAGGATACAGAATTTCAGATGGGTAAGATGAAAAGCCCTGGAGATGAATGGTGGTGATGGTTACACAACAGTGAAAAAATGCTTAATGCCACTGAACTGCACATTTAAAAATGGTTAAAAGGGTAAATTTTATGTTACACATATTTTACCACAATAAAAAAAAGAGATTTCAGTACTTCAATCTTGAATGGCTGGATTTGGAGTGCAAGGCAGATAGAGCAGAAGAAAATTTTTAGCAATACGAGGGAGAGGGTGGTTTCATTCATCCAATAACTGTCAAGAGCCTACTCTGTACCTTACACCAGTCCCTGGTGCCAAAAGGACTGGGGACCACTGTAACAACTGTCTATCCGGTTTTCAGGGAGCACAATAAACCTCGCCAGCAGTTCATACCTTCTGAAGAGTAGTCATGTCAGCAGGAGGTGCTTTCAACCAAGTAACATTTTCAAGCTTTCATGAATAGAGGAGACATTAGCCTAAAAATTGGGTGTTTGATATATGAACTTGGCTTTCCTGTTAAAAGAAATATGGATGCACAATCTATTCTCCCTTAAGCCACAGGTAGGGAATCTCACTTATAATGTTAGCTGGCTTGTTGCAAGATGCGTAAGAGTAACCTGGCAAGGGCAGCATCTTCCTTTGCTAGCTCTCCTGTTCAGGAGGGGTGAGGTGGGACATGGAGCCTATTTTCCTTGATACAAACATTTCTTTTCGTGGACGGCAAAATGGGGTTGAAAATGAATATAGAGTCCTTAGTGTACTATTTCCTTCTTTGGTTTAAGAAAGAAGGCTTCTTTGGTTTGGCCTCACTAATATCATGTATGGCCCAAGAAGAGGAATATTTTTCTAGATTTTCATTCCAGTACCTTCTATCATCCCTGGAGGAAGAAAGGCATTGTGATCTACCCACCACTACATGAGCACTTGTGGGCAGTTACTGCTATTATGGTATTTATGAATTTGGGAATTTAGAAAGGTTTCTGGAAGTTCCTTATCAAACGTCAGGAATCTCCTATATTCTGGGCAACATTCTTTTTAGCTGTCAGATCTTCCCTTCTTGGCACTAACTCCCAGTCAGATGAGGGTTGCGTAGCCAAGTATTAAGTACCACTTTATATTTCTGTTTCTCTGAGTGTCAGCCTAATAAACCAGAGCATATCAACATGTCCTTTTCTGGGTCTAAATTACCAAGCAAAGGCCTCCAGAAAGAGGTGCATGGCCATGGTGGAAATAAACAAGTAAACTGTATAACGATTGATAAAAATCTATGGAGGTTTGACATAAAATAATGACATTTCCAAATACCAAAGAAAAACCAAATATCAACAATTGAGAGATGTCATAAATAATATAGAGGGAAGATTTTAATCATATTTAAAGGGACTTTTTGCTCCTAAATAGTAAAATATGTTCAATGTTAAAAAATAATAAACACAAAAAAACACTCCCCCAAAAGTTACTTTTAATTCTAGTCTCAGAAAAAACATCATTAATATTTCAGTGTATGTCCTTTCAATATTTTAAATGCTTATGAATGTGTAATTAAATTACATATACATATATTTTTAGAGATGTATGACTATAAACCATGTTTTTGCAATTTTTCTTTACTTAGCAATATGTTATAAATATTTTCCCATGTCAAGTAACAGTACCCTTTAAAATAATTTTAATGAATGCATAATACTCTTGACCGTATATTTAAAAATGCAGCACCATAATTTACTTAAACAGATTATATCTAGCATTTCACTTTTATAAGCAAAGCTAAGATAAATGTGTTTACACATACATCTTTATGCAACTTTATAATTATTTCCTTAAGATAAATTCATAGAAATAGAATTATTGTATAAATTACTGCACCTTTCTTTTCAAATTTTTATTTTAAAAAAATGACAAATCTATAGAAAAGTTGTAAAAATAGCATAATGCTGACAATTGGTGATTCCAGATGAAGGGTATTCTCCAAACTTACTTTTATTTCTCTCTTATTTTCTCACTTCCTCCCTCCCTAGAAACCCCTGTGACATTTCACCCCTATATACTTTAACATCCTTTTCTTAAAAACAAGGTTATCCTCCATAATCACCATAAATTACCAAACTTAGGAAAATTAAGATTATCTAACATGCTTGCCATGTTCAAATTTTCTCAACTGTTTCAAAAATATCCTTTATATTTTTTCTATCCACAAGCCAATTAAAGATCACAAATTGCATCAAGCTGCCAGGTCCCTGTGGTCTCCTTCAACCCAAGCAGTGATCCCAGATTTCTTTTTCATGAAATTGATAGATCTTAGTAAAATATGTTCAATGTTAAAAAATAATAATAAACACAAAAAACACTCTCCCTAAAAGTTACTTTTAATCCTAGTCACAGCAAAAATGTCATTAATATTTCAGAGTATGTCCTTTCAATATTTTAAATGTTTATCATGTGTATAATTACATATACATATATTTTTAAAGATGTATGACTATAAACCACGTTGCTTTGCAGAAGGGCCCCTGATTTAGATTTGTTTGAGTGTTTGCTCGTGATTAGATTCAGGTCAAATCTTTTTTTGGTGGCAGTATTGAATAGGTTGATGTTGTGTCCTCCAAAGTACCACATCAAGAGACATATGATGTCAGTGTGTTCCATTATGGTTGGTGGTGAGTTTGATCATTTGGTTAAGGTGTTGTCAGCCAGATTTTTTTCAACTGCAAATGTACCATCTTTCCTTTAAGACTCAAACGTAATTTGTGGGGTGACATGCAATTTTTAATGCTCTGGTTACATGTTGCCAAGTTCCCTCTGCAACGGTTGGCCCATTCCTAAGCAACAAATAGGAGCTGGACAAATTTGAGGAAGTGTATGTACTTCTATTTTCTTACCAAGAAAGCCAGGAGCTACCAATGGTCCATTCTTTCTCTTTCGATATGAGAGATGAATGATTGAGGGTGTGTTTTTTGCTGCTTTTTTATAATTCAAGAGCTTGATAATGAAGAGTCCTGGGTTGCTATGATTTGAGTCTAACCTTAATAGATGTCTTCAACTGTCATATCTCCTTATTTTTCCCTGGACCTCCCACCTAGCCGTGGCCACATTTAACCATTTCCACCCTTGCTTCCTGGGAGTTTGCATCCCATCTGATCCCAATGCTGTCTCTCTGATCTCTGCCTGTCCTGACTTTTTGATGGCACCTCATTGCTCCCACTCACTGTCAGAGTTCTCGGTTCACACAGAGTCCTGTCCAGCAGGTAGCTCTTTCCCTCATCCCAGGATCTGATCTCCATGGAAGACTCTGGCCCCAAAAGATTCTGATGCAGGGCACAGAGCCTGGTTGAGACAAGCAAATATGCTCAAACATACTTGCTAGATTAGGAAGTGAATGACATCAAGAAAGATATGGCAGAAAGGCATTGGTTTTCTAAAACTTGTTTCCAATTTTTCCCTTATCCTACAGAACAGAGAGAGAAACTTGTTTTCTGGTTGTTAAACTAAATTACATGTATAATTAGACTGCAGGACTCTTGTTAGGCCATCTCTCTGAGTTTCATTTGACTATAATGGATGCATAAATTTTCTCCATCTCATTCTCCCCTAGGGTCAGATGCTCTACTCACAGCCCCTTCTACTTTCTACCACCTGTTCATTTCCACTTATTTTCCCCACACAAGCCACTGATCCTATCTCTCAACTCTGAACCCTGGACTTATCATGCCCTATCCACTCCTTTCATGAAGCCAAGTGTCAGCTCAATAAGCAAAGTGCTGGCTCAATCCCAAACTCAATCCGTGTTGGGGTCTGATTCACTGTGGCCTGGCTTCTGGTACTTGAGTCCCTGACCTCCAATGTCCAGTTATTGTTCTGTCCTTCCTACAGGCTTCCTGTTTGCTGACCCTTTGCCTGACTTCGATTCAGAACACCCATTTTCCTAACCTGATTGGCCTGCTCTGATATGAATGTTTGTTAATGTTCTAGTGATAAGTGACTAACTCACGGTCAAGCAATTAACCTGATAATGCAGTTTTCCATTGCAAGAATAATAAGCCAAATATATCTGGCCCATTTTTTCATATCCTAGATATATTAAAACAGGAGTTGGTAACTTCTGTAAAGAACCAAGTAGTAAATATTTTGGACTTTGCAGGCCAAGTGCTAAAATTGAGGATATTTTTTACCTATCATATAAGAATAAAATAAATTTCTACTAATTTTTATGGATGAAATTAAAAATATAATAACAGTAGTTGAATACTTTTTTCCAAATATAGGTCTACTATTAAGAAGAATAAAATTCTTTTCTGAGGAGTGGGTAATGCTTCACTTAATTGAAATTAGTGTTTCCTATCACCAAAATCAATTGGAAATGTTCATCTGTTAGTGTTTATCGGTAATGACAGTTGATGTATTTCATCTTTGAAAATGCCTTTTCACACAAATAGGAAATGCCAGATACTGATATAAATCCATGAACATATGATTTTAATTGAGCAAATTCATCACCTGAAAGGGATATTTTAGAATTCTATTAGATTCTTCTCTTCATAGTCTTAGTATGTCACCATATTGCAGATGGATCACTTCCAGTTGAAAGCTAGGTGGAAGCTCCTCAATTCCACAGTTAAATAGATTTTTGAAGCATGTAAATTTCCTTTGCTCTTGCATCAAGGTCCAAAAAATGCTGCTGGAACTATAATTTGAGCTTAGAAATTATATCCACTGCAAAATTGTGTGGGAATAGAGATCTTAGTCTTACTTCTTGCTTTAACTTTTGACATCACCATAAGTATATAAAGCAGCTTGACATTATTTGTGATACAAATAACATTAGTACTTACCAAAATGACTTTACAGCAATGTAAGTTTCACACACAAACACTGTTTTGCCTTGTAATTTTAGATTTAATTCATTTAAAAATGTTATCAAGTCTGCAACACAAACTAATTTCCAAAGCCATGTAGTGTCCCATAATAATGGTTGAAGGTAGTTCTTCTCATTCAAAAAAATTTTGCTCTTGACCCTAAAACTTTACCTCTGCTCAGCCATCAAACTGCTATGGGTTAAAATAAGTCAGGTCATTCAGCTTTCATTTCTGACAACATTTTACAGAATTGACAATGATTAAGTCTACAAGAGCAAATGAAATTTAACATTGTAACTACTGGTTCAATAACATATTATCTATTAAAATATTTTCTGCATAGTACTTACTAATTATAAAGTCAATAACCATTGACTTTAAACACTTTTCATTTTCATGAGTTTTGGAAATTTGTCCAACTAAGACTTTTTCTGCTTCACACGTATTTTACCATCATCAGTTGTAACACATCTTATCAGATGCCACTTCAGGTTGTACTTAGTGTTTTCTCAACTTCCTTGAGCATATTCTCATCAGTAATGCTCTAAGTAGACAATTTGTTGTAGAGGCTAATCTTTTATCACTTTGACTCAGTACTGACTCCTTACACAACTAAGCAGTATTCCTAACATCTATCAACTCATCAAGAACCAAGAGAAACTACTCAAAATAATTTTCTTTGTCTTTTGATATTGCTATTGCTCCCAAATTCCTCAACTCTTTCAGCAACTATTCTTGCTGAAAAGCTGATAGTCTTAAATAAGGTTATTTTCTCTGGACACATTCCTTTGGCTGCCAAATCAAATACCATGTAATTAACTTACCATTGGTAAACAGCTTTCCTTGCTTGGTTAACATATGAGTCACATGGAAACTTACTTTGCTTGCAGCATCATTTTCATTATTTATTTTTGTGAAGATATTCTGCTCTGATAACATATTCTATTTGAAATTTTATAATTTTTTAGACCATTGCTTTTCTGTGAGTTGGGAACATTGTGATGAGTGCTTAGTCTGGTTATAACGATTCACAACTATAGTGTCATCCAATGATAAATACAATTCTTTGTCATCTAATTCAATAACAAAATAAGTAACACTTTGTTGTGCCTTAAAAGTGTGAAATTCAAAGTCTACTTTTTCTTTCCTTGTTTTATTTTAGTTTTGTTTAATTTTTTGGCTTGTTTTGTTTTGACATAATGGGTATGCTTTTGGTAATAAAACAAATAAATAAAATGTCATGGCATGGTGATACATACAGCACTTGAAACACCGTCAAGTTATAACTGAAGCTCACTGTGATTTACAATGAGCTGAGCAACAGTGTGAAGCAATGAGGACCCCATGCAGTCTGCCATGGCTGCAAACCTCTGCCATCGTAGCCCAGAAGCAACCACAGACCAGCATGGAAATGAATGAGCGTGGCTGTGTTCCAACAGAGCTTTATGTATGGACACTGGACTTTGAAGTTCATACACTTTTCATGCATCACAAAATATTACTCTTCTTTTAATTTTTTTTCAGCCACATAACAACGTAAAAACCATTCTTAGCCTCCAAGCCATACAAAAACAAGTGGTAAGCTTGATTTGGTCCATGAGCTGTAACTTACTGACTCTTGTATGAAAACACACAGCAAGCCAGCAACAGTTAAAAGTATATATAGTGTCTGGTGACATTATATCTTTGCCAAAGTGGGTTTTGATATTTACTCTGATAAAAAGCAAGCACACATGAAAATTAAGATGGAACACAAAGTGAGGGTGGTGGCATCTCATCTGATTCCAACGTTGGAAAAGTTTTGCCATGGTGGGTCTAAGAGGTTCTCACATCCCATTGGTAATTGTGGTTATTTAAGAATAAAATATATTATTTTTCAATTTATGTATTTTTATCAAATGACCACTAAATTGGCAGGCCATAAATGCTTACTAATTTATTATAACATCTCTACTTAATAAACAGAATTGTTAGATATATTGAGCCTCAGGAAAGCATGAAAAAATTACTGAGACTATGAACCTAACCAGTTTGGGAACCTCTCATCTGGACTACGACTTAAGTCAGGGCCAGCTCCTTCCAAATTAGGTGGGGGTCTCTTTGGGGAAGCCCAGCATTCTCCCAGGCAAGCCAAAATCTTCAACCCAGGAGAAAGGAGTAAGGACCCCTCTGCCTGGGACTTTTCTTTCCTAATAACTTGAAACTTATGGCGGGGGGGCGGAACGGGGAAATAGAGAAATAGCTCAAAGAAAGTAAGTGACAAGGAAAAAAAAAAAAGAAGAAAATGACAAGAACAGAAGCAAAAGCAAATAAAAAAATGAAGAAGGGGAGTCAGTAGTTCTACACCATTGTATGTTTTTGTTTCTCCTTTCCCTAGATTCCCCTGCCTTCCCTACAGTGTGTTTCCCTATCACTTCTAATCCCAGGCTTGTTTGTTGATTTGCTTAGGCTGTTACAGTAGAATTTGGTTTTATTGAATTCTCAGCATGAAAACAATCCTTGCTGAAAGCAAAATTGTGTGTAAAAGT
>CAUYRT010083248.1:0-13451 GCA_963574885.1 Lepilemur ruficaudatus
AGCTGGGACTACAGGCATGCGTCACCATGCCCAGCTAATTTTTTACATATATTTTTAGTTGTCCAATTAATTTCTTTCTATTTATAGTAGAGACGGGGTCTCGCTCTTGCTCAGGCTGGTCTTGAACTCCTGACCTTGAGCGATCCGTCCACCTCGGCCTCCCAGAGTGCTAGGATTACAGGCGTGAGCCACCGTGCCCGGCCACATTCTTTAATTTTTGAAAATCGAAGCTTCTAACTCCCATTTATTTAAAATAAAAACTAATAACACATAAATAATATACAGTCACACAGCAATTGTACTGACCATCTAGCACAAAAATATTTCTCATTGTTTAGCATGAACGACTGCTTTAATGGAGGCTATTAGGAGAAAAGGTCAATAGGAGAGAATTTTGAGAGAAAAGGGGATAGATAAGGCATGATCTGCTGTTGGATAAGAGGTGGAACTTACCAAGTCGATCTTCATTGTTCATGGATTCCATATTTGTAAATTCAACTACTTGCTAAAATTTATTTATAACCTCAGAGTCAGTACTCAAAGCAGCTTCACAGTCATTCATGGACGTGCAGAGTGGCACACGTGAGTCACCTGCATGCGTGTTCCCAGCGGAGGCGGAACAAGGCCATGATCTGCCTTCCTATTTTAGCTCTCATACATAAAAAGTGTATCTTTGTGGTCCATTTAGTGCCGCATTTTTTACATTTTTGTGCTTTTTGTTGGGGATTTCTTTGTTTAAAATAGCCCCACGGGTAGCGCTATCTGGTGTCCTGAGTGCAGGAGGACCGCGGTGCGCTGGAGAAGACGCAGGCGTTGGGGAAGCTGCGTCAGGGCTCGAGTTATGAAGCCACAGGCCGTGAGTTCGGTGTAATGAATCAACGATGTGTGTTAAATACGGTGTCTTTAAACCCAGACCCATATAAACAAGGTTGAGTGTTGATCAATGGATGAAAATGTTGTGGCCAGAGGCCGGCGGGAACCTACCCATGTTTTCCCTGGGAGCGATGGTTCCTGTTCACTAACTCAGTGTTGTCCATGCTTACAGAGCATAACTACCGTGAATAAAGAGAATTTCCTTTCTAGTCAAGTCTTAGGTGTGGAGTGTAGTGCCTCTAGTCCAGAAGAATCTTTGGTGTTAAAAGTACAACTCATAATTTTCAAAGTGCTGGTAGTAATTTCCTCCAGTGCTTCCTAGATATTACCGTTCTCTATTTTATTTGTGTATTAAATACTGTGCTGTGCTCCAAAAGGAATTATAGTGAAGGTTGATCAATCAGCACAGATGATATAGGAAGATATAAAAGATAAGAAAGAAATGAAGAATGGGTAGTAGCCAGTGGAGTGTTAGGAAGTACTCTCCCATCCCAACCACTCCTAAACCTTTGTCAGCCCTGGCCAAACCTTCCTTTCAAATGAAAGGGCATGAAGAAAGGGAGTATGTGGGTGAGATTTGATCCTAACCTTTCCATACACAAGGGGATGGGGTTGTCAATGAATAAGTAATGATAGTGTTTAAGGTGAGGATCACCTGTTGTAGTCAACCCGAGCATAAGGTTAGGTTTGTCGTAGAATCGATGCTAACAGGAATCTGTACCTGGGCAGTTATCACCCAGTATCCAAGAAGGAGAAACCTCTGGCAACCTTTGTAAGGTTTGCTAAGAAAAAAAGCCATTTGCAGCTTTAGTGACTAGTATATCCACAGAATTCACTCCCATTCAATGAGAGGACAATCTTAGACTTCTTTCTCCACTTCCAAAATACCTGATTTTAACAGCAAAAGATCACTGTATGGTTTTTCTTGTTATGTATAAGAAATAAGAAAAATCATTTATTTTGGCCTCTGCAAAGCTGAGGAAATATTGCATTTTCTTCATTGTAATGCGCATGTGAAGTTGTTTTCCTCAAACCAGATTCTACTTCTCTGTAATTAGGTAGGACAGCTCCCAGAACTTCTTTGCCTACAGTCGGAAAGTGCTAGGGAAGGAAATTAAATCATTGCACAAGATGGGAAATGAATGAGTTGTGATGCCTAGAAAAATGTGTGATGACTCACAGATATGAGGAGAAGTTGCATCCACAGCATGACACTTAGGGGAGTACTAAGGAAAGTGATTTGGATTTAAGGTTTTTATAAAATTTATTTTCTACTTTTTCTGCCTACATGTTAACTCCTAGCTTTGAGTAAACAAAAGCAAAATTCTGTAGGATTAGATCTACAGAGCTGTGAATTATATTCTGCTCCCCTCTAAGTCATTAAAATGTGGGTTGAAAAATACCTGAGGTTCGCATCAATGTCAGAGATGGCTGCTGCAAGTGTATGTTGCACAATTTAATCATGAAATCCAGCAACCATTACACAATGTCTTGCCCAAGTGTTAAATACCAAGAATCTTCCTGTTTGAAAATTTGAGTCTTATCAAAAGAACATGTACTTTCCCTTTAGCCTTTAATCCTCCTCAGTGTTGTTAGGAAACTTGGCAGTTTTTTTGTGGAATATGCTTATCATAACTGGAGAAATTACCTACTTTGTTAACTCTAACCTTGGGGAAAAAAACTTTTCACTTCTTTTATTCCCCTTACCCTACTCTTCCTTCTCAATCCACCCTTACCCCAAAAAGAAAGACTAAGGTCACCTTGCATGGTATATGCATTTAATCAGTATTAAATAATAATAGTGTGATAGCAAGTCACAACAATTGGGGTCAGAAATGGAGTTAATCAGGTTTTTCTACTAACTTTAGGGTGCTGAGAAAATTGTAAAATCTCTTTGCTTTAGTTTTCTCATTTATAAAACAAAGGCCACTATACTCACCAATTCTCATAAGGCCATGTGGCTTAAATATACACTTGCTGGCCAACAATTTGGATAGATAAATTCCAAACAGGAATGATAAATGACGCTTTATAAAAGTTTGGCAGATTATTGCTGCTAGCTCCTGTTTGTAATTTGTCTTCCCTAGCAAAAATATGACTCCTGTTAAGTGTATAGATTTTTAATTTAAATTGGCATATTTCTGGTTTAAAAAAAAAAGACAACCACGTTATTTAGGCACACGGTATTTGTAAGGGGGAAAAAAATAGAGAGGGTATCCTGCCTGGGTCATTTTGTCTCTCTACTGTTGACACCTGTAGCTGCCACCCAGGGGGCCGAGGGCTACTGGAAGCTTCAGCCATGAGCCTGGTGGTGGTGACCACCGACGGGTGTTGGCTGCACGGCTGCAGTGCTCTGTACTTGCGGCCATTGTGAATTTACCACTTGGTTTATTCTGACAGCGCCTGGCATAGCTCGTGGAGGCTGATTTAGTTCTCATGCATTACTGATGAAAGACCTGAAGCTGAGGGAGAGCAAACGGCACACTGGTGGTCCCCACACCGATCAGCGATCAGCGGCAAAGAGCCTGGGGCCTCTGGGGCCGACCCCGGGGTCTTCCCACTCACCCAGCTGCTTCCTGGAGCAGGCTGCCGTGGAGAGAGCTTGTTGAATTCCTTCCCTAGAGATCTATAATGCCTTTTCTGCACCTACGGAATAAAGGAAATCCTTTGGTCGCTTTTTGGATTATTTACAATGAGGGCGTGTGCTTTTTCTGAGTTTTGGTTGAGCTTGCTTTGGTTTCGTTTCTGTGTTTATTGTTTATTTTCTCAGAAGGCCGTTTAATATGCTTTCCCTCTTGAGGGTTATAAAAAGTTATTTGCTCAAGCATTTTTTCTAAATATAAAAATTTATTTTATTTTGGAAAATTTAGAAAATACAAAAAGCATAAACAATAACAGTAAAATAGGAATCACATTACCTGGGAGAACCACTATTCATATATTAATGTACCATCTTTCTTTCTTTGTAAATTATATTAAATATTTGAAATTATAAGTATAAATACTTACATATCCTACTTTTTTCCACATAGCCTTATGTTGTATTTTCCAGTGCCATTAAACATTTACTGTAAAAGGAATGTTAATGGCCCCACTAATAATCCATTATATGGATATACTCTGTTTATTTAACCTTTCCCCAACTGTTGGACAGTTGTCTCGTGTGCTACTAGAAAGAAATGCTGCAGAGTAAAAAAAGCACTGCAGAGTGTGCATAAGTCCTTGTTTGCATTTCTGATTATGTCCTAAAATAGATTCCTTAAAGAAAAGGCTCAACCATTGTATCCTAAAAATAGAGTCCTAAAAGGAAAAGCACAACCACCTTAAGGCAATTGATACGTACCTCCAGGGTGTTTTTCCGTATGTGTGAGGGCTCCTCGCCCACACTCAGAAGAGCCCGTGTGGTCTCTGCCCAGCACACCCCCAGCACCCACTCTTAGTGTATGATCAGGGATTATAGATTAGTTTCTATTAATACATGGCATGAGCATCATGAAGAAGGTAATTGGGAATTTGCTTAAATTTTACTTTATGAATCTTAAAGCCATATATATGCATGTATGTATACGTGTGTACATTAAAGCTATATATACATACATATTTTTTAGATTATCAGTTCTTTGGTATTTCCCACTGTTAGGGGTCTCCAGATAAACACAACCACTAGAAAAAAAATGTATCTATATTTACGTGCACAGTTGGCAAGCTGAAGACCCAAGAAAGCCAATAGTGTAGTTCTAGTCCAAGAGCTGGCAGGCTCGAGACTCAAGAAGAGCCTGGGTTTCAGTTTGAGTTCGAAGGTAGGAAAAACCTGGTGTCCCAGCTTGAAGGCAATCAGACAGGAGGAATTCCCTCTTATATGGGGGAGGATCAGCCTTTTTGTTCTATCCGGACCTTCAACTGATGGTATGAGGCCCACCCACATTAGAGAGAGCAACCTGCTTTCCTCAGTCTACCAATTTAAACGGTAAATGTCAAACTCATCCAAAAACACCCTCACAAAAACACCCAGAATAATATTTGACCAAATATCTGGGTATCCTGTGGCCCGATCAAGATGACACATCAAATTAACCGTCACACTTACACCAGTGTGCCACCTTTGCCTGCCTATCTATCTAACCCAACCAACAGCTAGAGGTGACTATTTGAAATAGCAACAAAAATTTTATTTCTTTACAACTGCAGCTGTTTCTGGTGGTTTTGCTACTTCTCCGACTGCATATCATTGAGAAACAGAATGCAGACCTTCTGACTTGCAAACATGGTATGTCACAACAAACAGAAACTGGGTTATGTGCTAGTTAGATTCCAAAACCAGCTCATAAAATCTCAATCACCTAATAATATTTCTGAATATGGAAGTAATGGTACCGTTTCAACTATAACTAGTCATTTTATTCTCAGTGTGAAAATATGTGCATGAGTTCCAAATCAGAGCACCAGGCACACAGCACCAGGCACACAGCTCCCACTATGCTCACACTCTGCCTCACGCAGTTCCTCAGGAACCCGGGCCTGGTAGACAGGCTGGGAGAAGATCTTTGAACCTGAGATGCTCTTTCAAAGTTTCCTGAATTGATCGGAAATTGGGAATTGCTTTACTTCTGACGTATTTTGGCTCTTTATCCACCCATTCTGTCCTTCCTTCCTTCCTTGCTTCCTCCCACCCTCCCTCCCTCCCTTACTCCCTCCCTTCCTCTCTCCCTTGCTTTCTTTTCAACAATACTCTCCATGCCAACTTAAGGAGACTGTACATATGAGTGAATCAGGGAAGAAATTAGAAATGCTTTGTTTTAGAGATGCTTGCAAGCCATTACTAAGTTAAGAGAGTTCAAATTCATGGCCTACCTGTTAACTTTGCCAAATGACCCCTGGATCAGAGTGCCTGATTTCAAGTTTGGTCATGAACATAAAGATTATCTGAAATTCATGAAAAAAATATATAGGCAACCATCAAATAGCAGAGTGGTTGCTCGACTGCTTACAAGTTAAGTCAGATAGAGGGTACTGTATTTCTAAGTAGGAGGTCCGTGTCAGCCCTGTGACTGTGTGACTTAATAACCTGGATACAAAATTTGATATCAAGATAGTAAAGTCATTTATTCATTCAGTGAGTTAGCAAATATTTTTAAGTGCCCATTGCATGCCAGGCACTTGTGAAAAAGCAGTGGGTCCTAATGATGTTGTAAGAAAAGAATGTAGAGAGGGTCTGTCAGGTGGAGGGAAGTTCTATAAAATGTGCCTTTTAATGCAGTCTTCCCAATGACTGCTTGCCATTAAAGAAGATTGCTCATGTAAAGAAACTGCGCATGTTTTTGTAGTTTAAAAAATAATGCAGTTTACTGAAGCAGATTGGAGCTTTGTTCCTTGAAACTAATAAAAGAGGCTTATGGGAGTTGGAAAGAAATAAAGGCAATGACTTTACAATCATTTGTAGATACACAAGTATCTTTAGATGGCCTTTTTACTCCTTTTAATGAAAAATATCAAAAAACCTCCACAGTATGGGTAATTCACCTAGGAACTCATCTTCATTATTTGTGTAATTTTTAATTCTCCCGGCTTTTAGTTTTATGTACATCAAAACCTGCTTAAGGGCTCTAAAAAGATATTGAAGAGAATGCCACGTTTACAGCAGAGGATTCTGTTGTCGAATTTGCCATAGTGATCATCACTTGTAAATCTAAGAAATGAGTCCAATTTATGAACAGACCAGGCTAGAGAAATCAGCATGCCTCATTTGCATACATACGCTCTACTACCATGGATTAGCTATCATCATGGATTGCATTTTCTCCCTTAGCAGACAAGGCACATATTTTATGTCACTTTAAAAGTAGAACTTAATGAAAATCATGATGCAGTGTATTCTGAGATCTTTCAAGTGTCCAGAAGACCCAAGATCCAAGACTCATCTTGAGGAGACATAACTGATAGATGGTAAAAGGGGTTCAAACCCCAGGTGTCTAACTCCAAGGCTCACATGCTCCAAATAACCTTCCATGCCTTGCTTTTGAAAAAGAAAATTGTAACACTTTTCATTGGTGAGGCTAGTAATTTCTGGCTTTTACCCTAATTAGATTGACTATTCCCACCCAATACAATGGCACCTGTTTTCCACCTATTGTGCTCGTGTTAGAACTTTGCAGTACGGATTATATGTCAGTATTCCCTGTGCTCTGCGATCAAGTCTGGGATGGTACAGTTTTATGGTGAATTGCTAGCATAGAGATGGCCTTATCTAGGGCGTGTGTGTGTGGGTGTGTGTGTGTATTGGAGGATATGCTTTTATTTACATGGCCGGGAAGCCAGGACCTGCAAATGTGACTGGAGATGCACCTGAGTAATGATATTACTTTCTAACATAGAACCGTGTGCTAGAAAGATTCTCAGGGACCAAATTGCTTTTATAAATTTATTTAAATTGTGCACTTCCCTTTCACCTTGGTTTCAAAAGAAAGTATTTGCTCTTTTTCAGAATGTGTGAAGTCCTCCACTTACAGAATCATGGAGGATGTTTCCTGCCAGTTCCTTGGTTCAGCAGCTCTCAGTGAATTCCAATAAAGCCAGAAAAGAACACTGCCATCCTGGCCAGCCTCCTCGGCACAGATTCCCTAACCTGTTTCCCTCCTTCTTGGAGCGGCACACCCACACTGGTGTCTACAGGGCTATTTAGGAATCTCCCCGGACTCCACCCTTCCATTATTCCTCCTTTCACTGCTTTGCTCTTCTACACTCAATTTCAAACTAAATACAAATGCAGATGGGCACATGAGCTTCTAGGCTTCCCAAAATACACATTTTTCATGAGTGCTTCCCTCTTTTTTTTTTTTTTTTTTTTTTGAGACAGAGTCTCACTTTGTTGCCCAGGCTAGAGTGCCATGGCGTCAGCCTAACTCACAGCAACCTCAAACTCCTGGGCTCAAGCGATCCTCCTGCCTCAGCCTCCCGAGTAGCTGGGACTACAGGCATGCGCCACCATGCCCGGCTAATTTTTTCTGTATATTTTTAGTTGGCCAATTAATTTCTTTATAGTAGAGACGGGGTGTCGCTCTTGCTCAGGCTGGTCTTGAACTCCTGACCTTAAGCGGTCCACCTGCCTTGGCCTCTCAGAGTGCTAGGATTACAGGCGTGAGCCACCTTGCCCAGCCAGAGTGCTTCCCTCTTGAAGTGTGTGGACAGAGCCAGCATATTATCTTCCCATTATCACTGTGTTTTAATGACTAACTGGCAGATGCCTGTCAGTAAAACAAGGTGATAATGGGCAGAAAATGCCCCTGCTCTTAGAGAACAATAAAGAAAGGCCGGGATTCCTGTCAGTCTCAGACACACTTGCCAGCCATTGCTAAAGAGGGCTTGTAAATGCATCTGGGGGACACCTGCAGACCGGACTGCCTAAATGTTTGCACCATTATTGGTGAGAAGAAGGAAAGGAACGTGTGCAGATCCTTGCCCCCGTGGAAGCTTGCCCTGCGTGGGAATGTGTTGCCACCATGGTGCTGGAGCCGGGTGTGGCCGTGGCACCTGCGGGCTTCGCTGGGCGAGAATGGCTTCCTGCTGGATCACAAAGACCAGGCAGTGCAGGCACCGTGACCTGACGAGTCAATCTGCAGGGCATTAGCTCTGCTAACTCCCTCCTACTGGCTTCAGGCACCTTCAGGTATATCTAATAAATAGTATGAACTGGAGGTCTAAAGGGGGCAAGTGACACTAAGTGATTTGGGCAGCAAGAAGCAAAAGAAGGCATGTTTTAGAATTGTTATCACTTTTCCTAAGGGATAAGTAAATGCAGAAGGCCTCTGTCTACAAGGAGTGTGGGGCCTAAGGAAAGACTTTATCAGCCATACTAAGCGTCTCAGATAGGAAAGCAGGTGAGGGTACAGCACCTGGCCTTCCTGCCGAGAGCAGCAAGATGGCAGGGACCCTGCCCTTAGCTTACTCTGTGTCCCTTTAAATCACAAATCCAGATCTTCTCTATACCCAAGAAAGAAGACTTGTTATGGGGTAGTAGTTTGGGGTTTTTTTTAATTTCATTAAAGACAAGTGGACCTTTAAGAATAATATAAACAACAACAAACACACCTCAGTTACTCTAGGATGTAACTAAGGCCCCAATTCCTTACTCTGAAGATTGGCAATCATAGGAAAGAATTAAGCAGTGATCATGACTTTTTTGTGTAAAATGTATTTCAGGATAACCAGATTGCACTGGTTGCTGAAGGAAAAATCTTTACAAAGAAGATCCAAAAAGAATTCCAGCTACTAAACGTGGGAGGGAAGTTAGAATTGGAAAAGCATTATTGGATAGCCTCCAAATGAAATACTTGATTCAGGCAACTGTTATCAATGAATATAATCATTAACCTTTAGCAATGTAAATATGGAGTTTCCCTGAACCCACTAAAAGTGGGAACAGCCGTGCATTATTTGCCCTCTGCTGTGATGCAGCTAGAAGCACACACCACCTGTGAGCCAGCATTGCCTGGGAGTTGAACCTGAAATTAACCAGGCCGATCCACACAGTTCCAGAAAATACAGGGGATAGAGGAACAAGTTCAATGATACCACGAGAAGACAGACAGATTAAGAATGTGGATATTGGGGTGGGACTCCAGAGGAGTCCTATCTGAATTTCTTCAACAGACAGTCACACGGGGAAAAAAGGGAGGGGCCTGAACGTGAGCAAGAGGGACATAAGATACGTGACATCCAAGTGTGATGTGTGCAGCTGATTTGGATCACTGAAACAAACCAACCATAAAAGAGTTTTCAAGGCAGTGGGGAAATTTAAATATGGTCTGGTGGGTAGTAGGTGGTACCAAGGGATTAAGTTGGGTATAGTAATGGCTTTGTGGTCTTATAAGAAATGTCCAGATATTTAGAACTTCATACTGAAGGATGAATTGAAATGATTTCTGGGATTTGCTTAATCTTAATAAAAAGAAAGGATAGGTGAAACAAATGTGGCAAGATCTTGATTAATTTTTAGATTGGGACATGAGATATATGTGGGTTTACTATAGTGTTTTATTTGTTTGACATTTTTCATAGTAAAAATATTAAGGAAAAGAATAACAAATCTCTCTCAGAGGTGGTAGCTTGAGTCTATTACCTCTAGGCAAGATAGCTCTGGCTATAATAAGCTCATTATCTGATGATTCAAAATGTTTGTTTTTTCCTTATTTTTTTTTTTGAAGATTTCCTTTATTTTAAAAAAACTATTTTTTTTTTGGATTTTTTTGTTAGTCACTAGGAATCAGTTTCATTGCCTTGTATCAGGCCATTGGAGCAGAATTTGGGAAACAGTCTCCAGTGTTAAAATTACTGCTGATCTTAGCTGGAATAACTTGCTTTCTTCAGCATCTGCAGTGGTTAGTCTCCAGGGACTTATCTGGCTACATGTGTTTTTCACATTTATTAGTGAAATTGGAGATAGAAGAATAAAACACAGTCCCCAGGAACATTGTGTTGATTTGTGACACGCTAGAGATTTTTTAGCCCATAAAGCAAATGAATGAGCTCCATGGGAGTATAACTGTTATTTTCACCCTAGAAGGCAGTAAAGACCCACGGTATTTATTAAGCACTTAGAAAATGGAAAATGAATAGTGCTGTGAAAATAGAAAAATACACTCTCACTACTGCAATTAATAGTGTAATTTTTTTGTCTGTTTTGAAGGAAAACTACCATCAGATAAAAATTTAAAAGGGTATACCTCTGTATATTATTTTGTCTTAGAAAGTAATTTAATTCAGTGTCAATATTAAGTTGTTTTTGTTTCCATCGGACAGGCTGAATCAACTTAAGGAACCTCACCCATTATTTTTGGCAGGGCTGGGTGTACAAACAAATGAACAGACCAGATACTTGATTCAGGACCTTCCCTCTGAGTGGCCGAGGGGCGTAGGAGGACGTTCTGGTAGGAAGACAGCCTCTCTGTAAGCTGACACTCAGGGGCGTTTCCGGGCTTCAAACACTTGGCTTCCCTGGAGCATTGGGGAAGCACACTCGTCCTCCCACTGGACAGGTCCAGGTGGAGCCAACCTTTCCACAGGTGGGGGCTGCGTAGGGGAGGCCGCTTGGTACCAAGGTGCAGGGAACTGATGCAACCACCCAGGTCCAGAGGCATGCGGTGCAGGCCCAGGCAGGCAGGTCCTGCCAAAGGAGCAAGTGCAGCAAGGGGCGTGTGCTCCAACTAGAAAAATAATGCCTTGAGGTTCCTTTGAAGAGGTTAAGAAGTGCTTTGCATTGAGCTAAGTAGTATCATAACCAAGAAAGAAACCCTATTCTCCAATTTTGTGGTCCACAAGAATCCAGGATGCAAACTGAAGAGATTAAGTGATAAAGGGATCTCCGTTATCTTGGTCCTTGGCTATGTGTTACTTTATTCTTGGGCTTGTTTGTATCTTGATTATTTAAAACACTAGAACCAGTTTAGGGAATTAATACAAAAGAATCTATGGTTTTTGTTTGCGTTTGTGAGTATGGAGGTTGGGAGAGGGAAGCAGTGTCTAAGGCTAAGAAAAGTAATTCCGAGGGGTGTTTCTGTGATTTTTACCTGGGTGTTTCTGTGATTTTTACCTATGGTTACGCAAGACTGTCACAGCAGATGTCAGTAGTTCTACTCTGTGAGATCTTTGCTTGTGAAGATGGGAGGGGACTAAGAAGGACTGCAGGGGAGGGTGGGCTAGGAAAGGGGCCTCGGGCCAGATCCAGAAGGTCCCTGCGTCGCGTCAGGGTTGTGAGATGACCCCCTTACACTACGGACGCAAGCACTGCCTGTTACCAAGAGCCCTCTCTGTGCCAGGTGCACACCTACCTCAGGCCCTCAGCGTCAGGGGAGAAACTGAGGCTCCTGTTGATAAGCAGCTTAGTGGTGGTTCAGAGCCAGGGTTCCCTGATCCAAAACCAGGGCTCTGTCTCCTCAACCCCAAGGCTCCCAGAGAGCCCCTGACTCAAAGGCTAAAAAGCACGAAGGAACACCCAGAGACCTAGATAGGTTTGTGCCTCGAGACCACGTACGAAAGAACAACAGGTGTTTGGAGGCCTTTGGGTAGCATGCAGCGTGTGATGGGAGTCCACGGCTGAAGTGCAGAATCCAACAAGGTTTAGTCTTCACTCTGCACTTGCCATAACCTTCCTTGGCAAGCCGAGTGAGCTTGGTCATTCTTGTATGTAATGGAGCCACACGTCCTGAGGGTCCCAAGGGACTGAAAGCACTGTAGGGGACACAAGGAGGCCCAGGCTGCCTGGGCCTGGTGGAATGCGGAGCTTGGACACTGCCCTCCCTGTGAAGGGACAAGACTGCAGCCTCTCTATGGTCTTGGTGAATAGAGGAAGAGGAAAGACACAAGGAATCCTGGCTTAAAATAAGCGAGCAGCTGGCTTTATCCAGGCTTCGGGAGGCTCAGGTTACGAATTAGCACATTTGTATAGCAGACACTGGGTTGCTTATGCAGAGCAAGGTGAGGTGCAACTTGGAAATGAATCCCACATCAACTTCCTTAATGGTAGGCATTCACTTGGATGCAGATAGAAGGTGTGTATGAGCCTAATGACAAATTGGGAACTCCCGGTGCTTAGAGTGTATTTAGTTTCATTGTGGCTGCTACGCTTTTCTCTTGTATTGGCAGATACCCTGGCCAGCGCGCTATGCCGCTGTACCCGCCACGCCTCTCCCTGTGCACGCTGGACAGGGCGCTGTTTGATTGGCACTGGGCGCACTGAGTATCGTTTGAAGATACACTTTCATTGTTCACCTCTAACATCCCGTGAATGTCTTCTTCTGTTTTGCCTGCTCCCCTCAAATTTTTAACTTGAAGTTTAAACGTTTCTGATGTGCCGTCATTGTTCCCCAGCCCAGAGCCCGTCCCTGCCGCCCCCACCCCCAGCGGTGCGGGAGGCCGTTGTTGACAAGCGCGATTCGGCTGCCGCCGCGTCTTTGAACACCCGGGTTGTTGTGGGATTTTTAATTGCCATTTTCATCTATAAAATTAAAATTAAATGAAAAAATGGATAGCCTCCAAAATCAGAATTAATTTCATGAGTACTTCTTGAGGGGAAAAATATGTATAAATATGATAATTGTTACTTGATTTGCCTGCAGCAGAACTGGAGGATTTTACCTGGCTGAAGAGAAAATACAGAAATTTTAAATAAATTTTAAAAAAAAGATTTGTCTGATATTTCTGATACTTCTTGTGACTGAGAATCAGAATTAATAACATGGATGAGAAATAATGAATAACTCTGAATATAACTTTAAAACAGTGCCCTGGTCCTAGCGCTCTGGGAGGCCAAGGCGGGCGGATTGCTCAAGGTCAGGAGTTCAAGACCAGCCTGAGCAAGAGCGAGACTCCGTCTCTACTAAAAATTGAAAGAAATTAATTGGCCAACTAAAAATATATATAGAAAATATTAGCCAGGCATGGTGGCACATGCCTGTAGTCCCAGCTACTCAGGAGGCTGAGGCAGAAGGATTGCTTGAGCCCAGGAGTTTGAGGTTGCTGTGAGCTAGGCTGACGCCATGGCACTCTAGCCCAGGCAACAGAGTGAGACTCTGTCTCAAAAAAAA
>CAUYRT010083251.1:0-37836 GCA_963574885.1 Lepilemur ruficaudatus
ATTTTACATTATGTGAATTATAGCTCAATTTTAAAAAGTTATTGCTGGGTTGAAACAGTATTATTTTACTCAATTTATGAAAATTTGAAGGTCAAACTTTATCTGTGGTCCTGAAGAGGACTGGGCAATCTCCTCACCTTCAGCTGAGCAGTGGGCAGAGAGCCCGAGTGAGCTGACATCAGTTCGCATTTGCCAACATGGAATGCTGGTCAAGGTAGGCTGACCCTCCCCAGAGTAGCCCTAGGCTGCCCACGTATGCTGGGACATTTCAAACTCCTGCCTTACGTCTGAGTGGATCAACAGCATCCTGTGACGCAGTATTCTACAGCTTTGTTGGGGTATAATTGATGTACAATGAATTGCAGATATTTAAAGTACGTTTTATCAGCTTTGCCCATGTGTACATGCTCACCAAAGCCAAGATAATGAATATATCCATTGGCCCCAAAAGTTTCCTTGTGGCCCTTTGTATTCCCTTCCTCTTGCCCCTCTCCATCATCTGCAGGCAACCAAAGATCTGTAGTGTGCATTTTCTAGAGTTTTGCATAAATGGAACCATAGGATAGGAACTTTTTTGTGCCTGGTTTTTCTTTCATTTAGTATAATGATGAGACCCATTCATGTTATTGCATGCGTGTCAGTTGTTCTTTGCTTTCCATTGCTGAGTGCTCTTCCATTGTGTGGATTATACCACAATTTATTTATTTATTCACCTGTTGATGGGCATTTGGGATGTTTTCAGTTCTTAGTGACTATAAATACAGCTGCTATCGACATAGCTATACAAGAGTTTGTGTGGATACACACTTTCATTTCTCTTAGATAAATACCCAGCAGCAGATGCTTGGGTCATAAGGTGTATGTTTAACTTTCTAAGAAATTCCCAAACTGTGTTTTCAAAGTATTTGTACAAAATTACATTCCAACACTGGTGTAATTTTTTAAAAATTCCATGGCTCTCCATGGGGTTGGCAGAGGTTCATGGTTTTCCACACATATGCTGCAGGAAATTAGACATTGGGCTGAATCCAGAAACAACCTGTGACCTGGTTCTGGAGGCTATATTATTTGACCTGATTAGGAGAAGGGGCAAGAGGTGAAGGGAAAACTGGATGTGGGGAATGGAGATGCATTGGGAACAGGGGACCATCAAAAGGAGCTGGTGGTGGCTAAAGTAGGAAGCCATGTGTTCAGAGCCCCTGGCTCCATGCCGGAAGAATTGGAACTCCCTGAAGAATGAATGAGCAGTTTTTCTGGGAGCCCACTTCTAGGCCATGGAGCCCACCTGTGCGGCCATGTTATTGCCTCGGTCTGGAAGCCACCAAAATGGGACAGGATACACTTGGCCTATAACTTGGAATAAGCCAGGAAGAGAGGGCGGTTGTACTGTTACCTGTTTTCCACCCTTTGTGTGAGCACTACTGTTTTCGCAGCCTTTCTTCTCTTCCCTGTCATCTCCTTAAAGACTGATTGGAGAGATGCAAGGTGGGGAGGGGAACTTGCTGATATCATGCCTTGTCAGAGAACCCCACACCCCACAGAGGTCCCCTGCTGGATAGAGGCCTTTGTGCTGGGCATTCCTTTGAGGCTGTCAGGAGGTGTGTTCAGAAGGTGCCTAGGGACTATCAGTGAGGGGGAAGCAGAATGCTGGGCGCCCAAACCTGGGGTCAGGAGAGCTCTGGTGTAGGGTCAGCAACCCAGCTCTGCCCAGCCATTTCAGCCCCTCAGACCCTGAGTGCCCATTGCCATGGTCCCCTCTGACCATCCTTGGCTTTAAAGCGATGGCATGAGAGGATGGGAAGAGAAGGGGGAGAAAGACCTTGAACATTTATTGAGCCTGCCCTCTTTGCCAAGCATACGTGCTGGGTGCCTTTTGTATCATGCCAAGAAGAGCTATGACAACAGCTGATCCTTATCGAGTTCTCCCCCTGGATCAGACACAGTGCTCAGGACTTAATGCACTGTCTCTTTTTAACCCTCACAGCACCTGATGGATAGATTCTATTTTTATTGACTCCATTTTACAAAGGAGGACATGTAGGCACAAAAAGTGTAAAGTCCATGCTCCTATCACATAGCCAGGGAATGGCAGAGCTGGTAAGAAGAAAAAGGAATTCTTTCCCAGCAAGATGCAGTCTAAAAGTGCAAGTCAGAAAGGAAAGGCATGCTGCCCTTGGACCTCACCACCTCAAAGAGCCTTTGGTCTGAGGTAGAAATGACCAAAACAAGGTCAGCCCAAACAGAATAACTCCAAATCCCAAACTGCAGCTTCAGTGCTGTAGTCTGTTAAAATGCAGGTGCCAGTGGGCTCAGGATCCCTTGATGGTCCAGCCAAGAGGAGATGGGTCCCAGTGTCCTTGGAAGACCCCATAGTTAGTATTTTTCCATCAAGATAGTAACACACATGTTCTAGAATTTCTCTGTGGTAGACATTGGCTGGGCCTGGGGTCCTTTATTTTGGCCTCAAATGAAGGCCTGGAGCCCCACCAAAGGAGACACAGGCAGAGGCAAAGAAGCAGATCAGCCTTGGCATGATTCAGCCCCAGAAGGGTGAGACGGTGCCCCTTTTCCATTCAGCAGGGCCTCCAGGATGCCCTAGAAGAGTGGTCAGGGGTCTGACTCAGCGTCTCCCCTGTCCCTCCCTCATTCATCCTCTCCACTTCATTTTCATCTCTAAAAGCTTCTTCTCAGCCATTTCCCAGGAAGGACTGACTCATGGGTCCCAAGCTGTCTCACTGGGGAAAAATGTTGGAGTGCCTGTTGACAATTACAGGCCATGGGCACATCCTCTGTCTAGATGAGCCCAGGCATCCCATATAAACAAGCATGCCTGCTTTCTGGAAGCCAGACATAAAGCTCTCAGGAGAACCTTTCCAACTGGCATTAAAAGGTTCATTATACCTGGAGAAGGGAGCAAGGAGACTGGAGATTCATGGAGGCCCTTGGCTTTCTGGTAAAACTTATAGACCCCTTCTCAGGGAAAAAAAAAGTTTTTAAATACATAGAATAAAAAAATGGGATCACAAAGAATACCAGTTAGATTGAAATAGCTATCAACAAATTAACAATAGAAATTGGTGATAAATTAATTTCTACATTTCCTAACATATTAAATAAGATCTAGCAGTAGGTCTCATAATTGCTGTGATTTGCAGGTAGTTATATTTAGAGATTACTGCTCTGACTGTAATGGGAAGGACAAAAATCTATAATTTCTCTTTGTGACAAAGTCACAGGTTCTGTAAATACTACTCCTGATGTGTTGCCAACATTCACAACTGAAGAAAGGCTAAATTTCAGTTAGAGGTTAGTGAAAATAAAAATGTAAATTTTCCCCCGTTCAGGTTCGCAGAATCCCTGAATTCTGTCCATGAATCCTAGGATAAGAGCACCTGCTAAGGATACATTGAAAATTAGTTGACTGATCAGGATTTTTTCCCTGATTTTTCAGCTAAGTCAAACTGCTGTTCTTACCACTTTTTCTTATACTGTGCTTTCTTCTTGCTGCCAGAGCACAACCAGGGAACTTATGTTCCAGTGCTAGCTTACCCACTTAAAAGCTGTGACTTTATTTGAACATTTGTTTTCTCCTCTGGGAAATGGGGATAAAAATAAAACCTACCTCCTGGTGTTGACATGAGGATTAAATGAGATGATGCTTGTAAAACCACCTGGCACTGGGTCAGCACTCAATAAAGGTTAGCTACAATGATTATTATTAGGGAAAGAGTTTATTAACCAAAAGGAAGCTTGCACGTGCTGACGATTATAGCAGTCTGCCTTATTCTTCGGCGATTTATCTCTTTACCATCTCTGATCCCAGAGTGGAAGGCATAGGAGACACACAGATAGGGGAGAGGGCAGTGGTGAGCAGCTCCCAAAAGCCAACTGTTACATTTTCAGGAATTTTACAAGCTGGTTGACATCATGTTGGTAGCTTGAAATCAGCCACAGGGAGAGTACTTACAACAGAGAAATCAAGTGCCACAACAGCACTCTAGTTAGAGCTTTTCCCCCAGAGAACCGTTCATTAAACGTTTACCAGCACACCTCTGGGAGAGGGTGGCTAGAGGTGCTGTTCTTATCAAAATGATGGCGGGGCAACATATAATGTATCTGGGGAAAATGAAGCATCAAATGGGTTTTGGGGGGAAAAAATAAATGTTCTTTGTGGTCTGAGTTAATCTCATTTGCCCTATATTGGATTTTTTCATCTACAAAGTTTCAGATCAAGGAAAAAACAGATTTTTCTTGATTATTGCTCTCAGTTCTTGATAATGACTTCCATTTCAGCAATTCTGCAAAAAGAATCTGTTTTCAGATGAAGGAAACAAAGTCTCTGTTTTCTTTATCTGCATTGTAAAGTATGTTTTACTTAAAAATCCAATATTTCTGTGTACTAGTAACTTACTTCCATGTCGACTTTTATCTGTAAGACTCCAGTGCATTCTTCCCAGAGAGTATTGCAAAGGCATGGAGCAAAAAAGTGAGCTTACTGATTATGCAGCCCTGTTAGCGTTCCTTGAGTCCAAATGTTGGCTTAGATGGTGTTTTCAGAACTCATAAGTGGATGTTTATGTCTGCAAATGAAAGCGCTGAGTAGCTAGATTTGTGGGGCCAACGCGGGGGAGTCAGTCCTGGGGTGGTGGTTTTCTCAATCACTGGCATTTGGTTGCATGAGCGTTTTCAAATGCATCTCTGCTGTCTTGCTAGTCTATGAGCCACTGATAAACGCTACGCTCCCCCTATTAAGTATGCTAACACACTATGGGGCAAAGAAATGTGGTGGGGAGTGGCAAGCAAGAGAACTTACAGCCAAGAAGAAGAATTGGGCAGAGAGGATGGCTATAGAGTTGTGCGCTCCTGTCAGTCATGGAAGGGACTGGACAACCTCTTTGGGGGGCTGCTATAGGGGTGCTCCAACAGGGAAGTCATGCTGCTAAATCTGCTCTGGACTTGAGGTGCTGTGGTGCTTGGGTGGGCTGCTGAGCTATTGATCTAATGATTTCCTTACGGGGATTCAGTTTCCTTTGGATTGTATTGTATTTATGAAATGTGGGTACAGTCAGTGTGGTGCTTCAGGGTGTCTCAAGCCTTCCCTTGCCAGGTAGTCAGCATTATTGTGCTCCATGCAGCAGTTCATGTCTTGGACTTTTCCTCTCTTTTAGACCCCATTCAGTTGGATAAGACCTCTGGCAGGCTGCCTGGTAGCAGCTAGACCTGGACAGGCCAGCCTCACCATCCACACTGCTGGCGCTGGACTGGAGAGAAGTGAGGGCTGAAAGCTTAAAGCGCAGCTCGGGATTGCAGGCCTGCCTGTCTCATCAGTTCCGGTCTCTAGCAGAGGGAGGGGGAAGCCCGCCCCCGCTAGGTAATTCCTGTCTGCCAAAAGCTTTTAAGAGGGATGACAAGGGCTTGGGGAGTGCTGGGACATTAATATCATGATTACCCAGAGAGGATAAGGAGCCAGGAATGTGGACCATTACTGCCAAGATGGGATCTGGGTTCTAGAAGCAAAGATGGTGACATCAGCATCCAGCCACTTGACTAGGCCAGGCTTGTCCTTTTCTACGATACAGCATAGCCAGTGCACTTTGGATGTAGTAACTGGCTGAGCCATCTCTCCACAGGACTAATGTGTACCTCTCAGAAGCAAACCAAACAATATCCATTTGTATGCTTATGCCTGTGGCAATTTCAGACTGTTCCTGTCAAAATGTACCTGTTTTCCAAAATGTCTTTTTAAATGTAAGTTTCACATTTTTAGGAGTGTGGTGGCAGGTAGTGGGAGTAATGGATGTTTTATAAAGTGAGCCACCAGAGACACTGGCTCCTATAATTGACATAGAAATGATGTGTGGATAGTGCTGTCAGAAATTAAGCCTGACCTTGAATTTAATAGTAGTGAGCCCAAGCCTTGGAACTGGGTGTGTCCCTTTCCCTCTTGTTTGTTCTGGACCCTGATGGGAAGGAGCTCCCTGGACGATGCAGAGCATGGTCCCACCTTACATTGTCTGTCTTTCAGAGAGGACACTGAAGCCCAGAAGAGAGCAGGGACTGGTCCAAGGCCCCACAGCAAAGAGGCAACAGAGCTTCTCAAAAGCCAGCCTCTTGACTCCTAGGCTAGCTCTTAACTGTACACCAGTAGAATGTCTGATACCTGTTTAGGTCTCTTTTGCTGTCACACAGCTGTGCTTGCACTGAAGTTAGTAATTTTGGATGGTGGTACTCTCTCTAGAGACATCCGCCACAAACGGGAATTCCTGCACCCACTCATTTATTTGTCACTGTGCACCTGCCACGTGCCAGGCTCTCTTCTTGGGCCTGGGCATTCAGCATGGGGCTCATATTCTAGAGGGGAGAGACTGGACAGAAAAACAATCAGTGCTGATTTGTACACTATGACGATGTTTCACTCCACCCAGCAGCTATCGTGACAGTGGCCAGGGTTCCCTCTGCTAGGACTGGGATGAAAGTCTGGAGGAGGATGACAGTGCCACTAGCTAACATTTGATAGGGCTTACCACATGTCAGCAACTGTTCTAAGCACATTACAGATGTGCCTTTTTAATTTCAAAATATTAAGGGAGTACAAAGGTTTTTGTTACAAGGATAGCTTGTATAATGCTTAAGTCAGGGCTATAAGTGTGCCCATCACCCGAATAGTGTTCATTGTACCTGTTAGGTAGGTTTTACCCCTCCCCTCCACTCCCCTCCTCCCTTCTTGATTTTCAATGACTTTTACTTCTCTCTGTGCCCATGTGTACCTTTGATGCTCCCACAGCCCTGTCAGGTAGATGCTATTATCATCATGTCTCTTTCACAGATGAACACAGAGAGGTTAAGTAACTCCCCCAAGGCCACACAGCTAATCAGTGGCAGAGCTAGGATTTAAACCTAGACCACTGGTTGCCAGAGTCCATGTTTTAACTGCTTAACTACACTGCCTCTCAGGATGTCGAAGAGTCTAATAAAGCCTCTTCTGCCTGCCCAGACTCCACCAAGTTCAAGGAAGGCCCAACAGCAAGGCCAGGGTCCTCCCTACCAAGGGTGAGCACCTTCACCCTGGAAGGAAATCAGAGGCAGCCATGTGCTAGCTGGATGTCACCAGGTCTGGCCAGTGCCCCTTCCCCTTCCTCAGCCCCATGTGCTTCATAGAATGGTTGTGGGGCTCTGAGGAGCCAGCTCTGATCACACCAGCCCCCATCCCCCACAAGTTTGTCAGCACCGACAACTGTGAGTTCTGAGCTGGGACACCAGGTTTTGCAAAGGAATGATAGATCATTGCCTTGCTGAGTGAGTTCTTTGCCACCACTGCCTGTGCTTTGGAGCAGTCTTTCCAGCTGCAAGGCTGGTTCAACCTTTGGCATGCATGGTACCTCCTGAATTTGGCCTCCTCCAAACCAGCTGGAGAAGTTCTAGCCCAGGGCACTGTAATGAACAGAGAAGACATGTACTAGTTGCACCAGAGGCTGCTTAGAGGCTGTCATGTCTGGTATGCTGTCACCACATCCTACACTGCCCCATCTCAAGATTGCCCTACAAACCTGCCCAGGGAGACCCTTTGCTGCCAAGGCCACTTTCTCTGACCAATTTTCTTCCTTCCTGGGTCCCAGAAAGCAACCTGTCAGAAGCTGTGAGAGCCCCAGGAGCAGAAACTGAACTTATTGACAGGAAAAGCAAGGCAGGCTGCCAGTAAATTGAATCCACTTTATTTAACTGGCCCAGTTGCTTTGCAAATCACATGACTTTGAGCTGAATTTAGGGAGTAAAAATTTAGTAACTAAAACCATATGATCTAGAACCATATTTAAAAAGTCAAAGATTTAAAAGTTTCCCCACAAAATGTTCTAAAACTAAAATGGTCTTAGAGTGGTGGTACAGATTTTCAGAAAACTAAACATAATCAAAGACTCATTAGGAAGAGAAAAGTCCATGTGTCAGCATCTTGACATACTGGGATTCTGTTTTGCACTTTTAGCTACAAACAATAATGTGGAAGCTCTGAGACTCACAACCTGACATCAGAACACATCAGCACAATCATGAGTGTGAGAGGGGAGGATTTCAGTTTTCCCTGCAGTCCTGTTATTAACTGGGGAACACCATGCGAAGTGCTCTCCAATCCTCCTGGCATTGTACCCTCACCCAGCAACACCCCTCTCTTGTCAGGCTCCCCCAACCCTCACCCATCGACCCAGCAGGAAGAGTCACCTGCCGCTCCCTGCAAATCCCCCTCTTCAGCCCCATCATCAGGCTCTTCCCCTCTTGCATCCCCCAAGATGGACTCCCCTTCTTGGCAGACTCGCTGCCTGTCTGCATCCTTTTTTGTTCCTCTGGCCAGTTCTTCAGCTTAGCCTCTGCAGCTCAACCCAGTGGACTCCACATGGACTGGTGGACTTTGTGTCAAGCCTTTGTGGAGTCGTGACAACTTCCTCCACTAATTTGATTTGCTCTCCTCTCACCAGTAAATAGCCTTATGAGTTTGTTGTTATGGTAAGGTGAATACTATGAATTTTCTTCTGATCTCAACACTCCTTTAGCTACCTGAGGCATCACAAGTCTGACTGAAATTTTTGAGGTGTTCACTTGCTTGGTACCTGTATTTCTACTTATTATGGGTGATCAGATCACCTCTCCTACCTACTTAGGGATCTTGAGAGATCATCTGAGATGTCTTTTTGTTCAGTGACCACTCAGTTGCCCCCTCGTCCACAGGATTTCTTGAAGTCCCCCCCTCTGTGTGAGCATAATATGGTTGCTGTTTCAGAAACACAGTGATGGAGGCTCAGCCATCACTGGAAGCCTGTGCGCCCAGGGCCATTCACAATGTGCTTGGACATCTGTGGACTAGTTACGGACATGCAACTTCCCCCTTCCCTTTTTAGCCAGGAACACTGTCTGGGGGCAGAAGGCTGAGTCAGGAATGTGAAGAGAAGCTTGAGACAGGGAAGAAGAGAAGAAATCCTGTTCCACTAGCAAGAAACAATCGTTTTAAGGTTCATCAAACCAAGAGGAGGCATGGGAACCTTCAGTAGAGGCAGCAGCATCTGAAGGGGGCAGCTGACATGCATCACAACCAAAGTCGGGGGTAGAGAGCTAAGAGTGTGTGCCCTGGAAAGAGAGAAGAAGACGAAGAGACACCACACCCCCAGAGTCCCTGGATGGCGAAGAAACCAGATTCTTGGAGAAAAATCTTCAGGCTTCTTCATAGGAGAGAATTATCTTTAACCTACAAGTGATAGAACGATTGAGGATGCTGCTCAGCTGGACTTGAAGACTGTGATGGATCAAGTGATGGCCAGGATGAATGACAGGCCAGGCTACTCAGGGAGCACTTGCTAACAAGACCAGGAACTTTTATCATGGAGTGTTAAGGAATCATGCAGAACTGTAAAAAAGGAACCCTAAACCACTAGGTGGGCATGCACTTCCAAATTTGCTGAAGGGAAATTTCTTAAACTGGATATCTTATGTAGCCATAGTTTGCTTGATGTGGCTCCCTAAAAAAAATCTAGAACATACTATTAGAGGCATAGTGAGTGAATGCTTAGAAAAGGAAGCCAGTAAGAAATGGGTCTAAAACAAAAACAAAAGGATTCATTAGGAGCAGCTTATTGTGTTGGAATAGTCTCCTTTTTTTTGTTAGAAGAGCTCACTAGACAGGTAGAGCAGAGAAAAGCAGGTGTTTTTGAACTTCAGCAAAGCATTGGGCAGCATCTGTTGTAAAATCCAGTTATGTGATTGTGTAACCAATTAAAAGACTGAATCCAAAGGCCATGGATAATGGATTAATGTCCTCCCTTAAAGAGGGAGGTCTTGAGGCAAGTCTTGGGACTTCCTCCTGGCTTTCTTTGCTTTTTCTCAATGATCTAGGTGGAGATTGAGAAATCACTCTTAGCAGATTTTCCCCTAATACAGTGCCAGAAGGTGATGAATTCTCCATAGCATGAAATTAAGATAGAAAGAGATCTTGAGGAGCTTGAGAAATTTAACAGGGATAAATGGCAAGTCCTACCTTTGGGTCCTGAACCTGTCTTCCCTAGTGTAGTGTAGAGGAAAGATGCTTAAGAAAAAAAAAAAAAGCTAGGGGTTTTTAATTGACAGTCATCTCGGTGTGATTCAGCAGTGGGCTGGACCTGCCAGCAACATTGCCATCATCTCAGGCTGCACTGCAAGCTGTGGCCTGTTGGGCATGAGGGTGAAGGGGCTGCTTTTGCTGCCCCTGAGGCATCAGTCACATAGACAAGTGGGGGTATCCAGGATAGTGAGAAGCCAGGGTGGTGAGGAGGCTCATAATTACACACACGCAGCCAGTGGCCTCCCTGAGCTGGGACTTGAACTTAGGGCTCCTGATTCCAACTTTAGAGCTTTTTGGTAAATGCCTGTGCAAAACCCTGTAGGCAGCATGTCTGCTGCATCCTGAATATCAGGCCTTGGATTCATTTCATTCTCATTCCTCTGGGTATATTGACAAATGCTTTGAGAGTTGGAAAACATTTTAATGGAAAACAGAGACCCTATTGGCCTTAATAGATGTGTGAGCTACCCTCTCTAATTTCCAATGCCCAAAAGAAACTCAGCAGAAATACTTTCTCATAAAAAGCAATTTCTTAAATGAATATGAAATGAATTTCATAAACCACCAGGGGCTTATTAACCATTTTAAAAGGTGAGCATTATTAAAGCAATACCTTTTGGATGCATCAAGGTTACATAGCTAACAGGACTTTACTATAGCTTAATTTTGAATACAGAATACAATACAGAATGAAAAGTTTGTCTCTTTTCTCATACCCTTTCTACAACTCTCTCATGCTTGCTTTGTATAAGCAAAAAGAAGAAGGCCGAGCCCTGGAATCAGTATGACATAGGCAGTTTGATTAGATGAATAAGCAAATGGCTGGTTAGATGAATGAACTGCAAAGTCTTGGCACAGAAGTGTTTATTTGGACTGTTTCCGAATTTGTAATCAACTATGCTACAGCTGAGGAATGGAAATGGATGACACTCCTTCAGAGACCTGTAGCTCTGTGGGTCAGAAAGGTGTTGGGATACCTAGAGCCTTTCGAGCTCTAGCTGTTTGAATCCATAAACTTCAGGAATATACATTTGTATTTGACCCAAAAATGGAGTTAAATCCTTGAAGGAATTAGAGCAAAAAGAACTATTGAAGTTGTGGGGGCCGTGCTGATTTGGATTTTGAAGAAATCAGTCCAGAAGAAATAAATACAATGGACAAAGTCAAGCTCAGGAGAAACTAGACCTGTGTTTTTTCTGGCTGGCTCAGGATGTCTTCGCAGGTGAACAGAGCTGACTGGGGTCCACTGAGCAGGATGGAATATCCTGAAATTGGACTTTGGTCATTTTCCTTAGAACTTCCTTCTCCTAGTTAACCAGCACACTTGTATGTGTGGCCTCCACAGTTTATAGGCTCCAGCCTGTGGCATGTTTTTCTGCTGACTCAGAAAAAAAGAATTTTGGTCAAGAAAAGATGTCTTGTTCACCCTAGTATTATCATTTGGGCTTACGGGATGGAGTAGTTTTGAGCTGTGGGTCAAGTGACTTGAATCTAAGATCTGCTTGGGACTCGGCAGGTTCTTCTATGCTCATGGTACATCACAGTGGTGGAACCTTGTGCTTGATAAATAGGTGAACTTGACATAGTGCATGCAATAGTTTTAACTACAGCACTCAGCTCTTGCTATCAACCAGAGTAGCCTATTGAAAGTATTCATGTCAGTTTTTCCTTTCAGCTCTTTCAGAGGCCCAAAGCTAGCTGGCTGCAGAATATTGGTCTTGCCTATTTATCATGCCATGCAGCTGAATGGCTGCCTATAAAATTGCATTTGTCTTTAATGCCTGCTTGTATGTGTTTTGTTGATTGTGTTCTTGAAGGTAAATGTCTGGGAACCATTTCCAAAGTGCACAGTAATTTTCCTACTTCTTTGGAAACCAGAGCCATTGTTGCCAACTCACAATAGATAAATATCTTGAAAATTAGATTGTTTCCTCCAAAGCTGATGGTAGCAGCCTTGACTGTTTTCTTTCATTTGTGAAATAATATCTAAAATATTTGCAAAGAAGTATTTCCAAGAATGGAGGGAATTTATTTTATTGTAATGAGTGCTGAAAACACATTTTCCTCCTATCAGATGGGATTTCACATGAAGTCTCTAAGTGCAACGCTAGGGATTTTTCCTATTATTCTAAATCCATCTACAGAGTGGAATATATTAAGGAAGACAACTTAAATGTGAACTCTTCACAAATCTTTTCTCGCCTAGTAATAGAGTATTTTATTTTATTTTATTTTTTAAATGGATATTTGGCCACTTGTTAAGTACCCTTCTCTCTCCCTACCTACCTTCTTTAGTAGTTTTCTGTGTTGGACCTACGCCAGTGTAATTGGAGACTGAAGGCTAGACATGGGTGCAAACCTATGGGGATACCTCCTTGCAATGTCCAGTGACAACTGCCCACATCTCTGTCTTAGCTATGGCCTTGTTTCCTCCCACTTTCTTTTTATAGGACTTTGAGCCCAGAGGTTGGTGAATAATTCTTGAGTATTGTCCTAATTAATGGTCCAGGACTCTGATTCCCCAGATCGCTTTGCTTAGAATGTGGGGAGGAAGTTCTCACTAATCTTTGGTTTAATGTGGAAAGAGGGTACTCCAAACCCCACCCAGCCTTACTGGGAATCTGGAGCCAGTCTGCTTTCTTTCCAGCAGCTGCTGAAAGGAAGTCTGTTTGTGTGCTCTGGCTGGGGAATCCTAGTAGGTAGGTGGCCATAGAGAAAAGCTAGTCACCAACATAGAGATGGCACCAGCTGGCAAGCCTCGTAGGGTCCTCCAGGCCAAGCTCTTTAGTATATTGAAAGAAAGTGAAACTCAGGGAGGTGAAGCAACACACTTGTCAGCCTTGGCAGAGAAATGTTGAAACCTCAATGACGCCGGCATTTCTTTTAAGGAGAGGCAATCACTGGGAAGCCTGGGAGGCTGCCTTGCAGATTTATGAGGCTTCTTCTGCCCAGTACCTCTCGGAATGTGGATCCAAGGAAATATTACATTGAGTGTCTGTCTTCAAGTCCAGCCTGCTGGGCTCGTGCTGTGGTTTGGGATTCAGTGAACCTACCTTCTAGAGTCAGCTCTCCCCATCCATTGCTAGCATATGCTCCTGGGCCAGTCTCCGCCTTGGTTTCCCTATCTGTACAGGAAGGGGGTTGGACCCTATAATCTCTAGTTTTCCCTCCTGATATTAACATTCTGGGATTCTAACAAAGCTTTACTATAAAAAGAGATTGCTTCCATTCATCTCAGTTGCTGTCTCCATTGCCTACGTGGCAGAGGGGCTGCCCACACCCTGAGCCTCCAATGCACACAGCACACTCTGTTTAAGGGACTTTCAGGTTCAAGTTCTCATTTGATCCTCACATGCACTATGTGAGAGGAGAAGAGTAAGGAAGTAAAGATCAACCCCATTTTGCAGATGAGAAACCTGAAGCTCCAAGAGGTTGAGTGACTTGTAGATGGAAGTTGAACCAGGTCTCCTGGCCCCCAGCCCCATGTTCAGTCTATTATTTCTCCTAGGCCACCAGCTAAAAACGCTTCGCATACTTTTATTGGTCTGCTTTGGCCTGCTGTTATGACTGGCATCCGGGCCCAAGTGTCACATGTTTACAAACTGTTTCTACATTCTGTGGTGGCTGCCTGCTGAAACTGGTACAAAACCAAACAATTTCAAACATTTTCCTCCTTCCTACTGCAGCATCCCCAGTTGTTCCTGTATAGTAAGTATGGAGACATATTGTTTTAAAATCATTTCCAGAGGAAGAATACCCTGTTTGCGTGTATGTGCCTTTGGGGCCAAAGCTTAGCAATCAGTGGGGGCAGAAAAGGGAAAGACCAGCTGCTGTACCTATCTCCTTTGCTGGTCAACTGTGGAACCACTGGAGGGGTGAGTTGATGGTAACCTAGAGGGACTAGACGCCCACTGGTACTGATGGGAATGACTCCAAGCTTAAAGGCTTAAACAGGAGGCCCTTTCTCCCAGGGCCTCTACTGTTTACAGAAGTAGGGGCAGGGAGAGAGAGAGAGAATGAATGTGTCTGTGGGCATGTCTGTGTCTGTGTCTATGTGTGTGTGTGTGTATGCCAGTTTATGAGTGGGACAGTCTAGCCCTGCAGAGGATGCCGGAACAGTCTCCCAGCACCCTCCCACATGACCCCCAACTTTGATAATCAACCATGGAAGAGCTTAGGCGAGCTAAGGTTGCAGGCATTTATTTAGCTCATGGGAAAGCTAGCACATAGATAACTTGGCCTTCCAGTTTGGACTCCACTTCAAATCCAAGGCCTTTTTCAATTCTCAAAATGCATGATGTTTATGGCATAGGAAAAGGTGATGCTTAACAAATCCAATGACTTTTCTTTTTTAAGAATTGAGATCTTGGAAAACTCAGTCTCGCATTACCTTGAAGGCTAGTTCAGCTGTAGTTTGTCATGTGATAAGATCAGCATTGTCATCATTGCTATAAGGTAGTCTTGGTCTGCCCTCATTTCTTGGTGTCTCCAAGTTCCAGAAAATTCTGTTCTCTGCTTGCAATAATGGGTGGTCACCGTGCTGTTTGATTTTAGAGTCAAATAAGTTTTTAGGGCATGGCCAGCTTGAGAAACAGTTTGCTCTCAATTGACTTGTCGGTTTGTGCAATTCTTGGCTCTTTGAAGCAGGATTCTGCCGTCTGAGCCCAGTGTGTGGGACCATGGGACACTTGTACTTGCCAGGAAGTCCTGGCCCCAAGCTGATTCATCACTGAGTGGCACATGACACCCAGATTCGGGGGAGGGGAGGCATTTTTAACCTCAGTGGTATGAAAGCATCTTGAAACCAAAAACGGGGACATCAAGAGTTCCTGGGGAGCAGCAGCAGCAGTGTCAAAAGTAAGATCAGCTAGAACTTAGGATATCTCTGCACCAACTTTGTAAGTTGTTCATTCATTATGTGGGTCACTGGGGAAAGGTTTACAACACTGCCGTGTCAGCAGATAAGGAGGGAGAAAAGGTGTGTTGCTATCCGGTTTCAAAAGGAGCCAGTCTTGCTAAGAGTGGAGGATATAAACATTTTTCCCTCCAAAAATGTAAAAGATGTTGCTTTATCCTTTCTCTAAAAGAAACATCTTTCTAAAATCCCAAATTAGAGGAAGGAGTGATAACAATTTGGGCTTGATAAGAAACAACTTTATTAAGATATAATTCACATACCATATAATTCACCTATTGAAAGTATATGATTCAATGTGTTTTAGTGTTTTGACAAAAATGTGCAACTATCACCACAATTAATTCTCGAACATTTCTGTCACCCTCAAAAGAAACCCTATGGCCATTAGTAGTCAGTCCACTTTCTCCCTTCCTCCCCCCAGCCCTGGCTACCACTGAGCTACTTTCAGTCTCTGTGGATTTGCTTCTTCTGGACATTTTATATAAAAGGAATCATACAATATGTGGTTCTTTGTGGCTGGCTTCTTTCATTAAGCATCATGTTTTCAGGGCTCATTTATGTTGTACCATGTATCAGTACTTCATTCCCTTTTATAGCTGATAATATTATGCTAAATGGTTAGACCACATTTTGTTTATCCATTCATCCACTGATGGACATTTGAGTTGTTCCTAACTTGGGCTATTATATTATAAATATTGTTGCTATGAACATCCATGTACAAGTTTTTGTGTAAATGTATTTTCGATTCTCTTGGATATGTACCCAGGAGCAGAACTGTTGGATCATATGGCTACTCCATGTTTAACTTTTTCATAACAACTGCACTGTTTTACATTCCCACCAGCAATGTATGAGAGTTCCAATTTCTCCACATCACTTTGAGCTTTTTAAAGTCAACTTTTCAAAACCGAATGTGATGTTTTAGAACATTGATATATTTATTAGCACAAGACTATAATTATATGCCTTGCAGCTCTTGCAAAGTGTCAAAACAGTCCTTTCAAATGCACAGAAATATTGAATACCGTGTTATGCATTGCTAAGCTCACTTGGGCTTTAACACACCAAATCATCTGGGCTCTAGGTTGGGTGACTCCTTCAGAGGGTTCAAGTCTAGTCCCCCACCCAAGCTTGAATTCACCCTGTAGATCTACTCAGCAGATAGTTCCTGAGACCCTACTGGGTGCTCTGAACATTCTGGGGCTACAGTCACATATAGGATATGCTTCCTTCCCTCACAAGAATTTATAGTCTAAAGGGGGGAGCCAAATTCTAGACAAATACTTACTGCCAAGGACAAGGGGGCACAGACGGAGCACCTGTACAGCAGGCTCTTCATATGTGCCTTGTAGGGTTGTTGGAGAGAGCCAGTGAAATGCTCTGTATAAATTGCCAAGCCCAATGCCTGGCTCATAGCAGGCACACAAAGGTAGCTGTTATATTTCTGTATAGAATTTTGTATTTTACACATGAGGAAACTGAGTCTTAAAGTTTAAGCAGCTTTCCCAGAGCCTCGTAACCCATGATTGAGAAGCCAACCTTCCTGCTTCAGGCCCTGCTCACTGGACTCGAAGGCCTTGGCTGTACTGCCATCTAGAAGCGTGGCCTTCTTAACGTTTGGCCTGCCTGTCTGCAGCCTGGATTTTTCCTGTCTCTCTCAGGTCTGATTTCCTGGACCAAGGCATCCTACTTGACTCATGTTCCCTGCATAACACCAAGACTGTGAGTGGCAGATAGTAACTGGTAACAGCCAGTCCCTTGTAGAGCAGGGTAATCTGTTATAATTAAAACCTGAAGTGGACATGATTGATGACAGCAGTTTGATGGGTCGATTGCTTGTGCAGTGTAGTGTTCTCTGCCTGTCAGCAGCTCCACACTTCTTCCCACCATCCAGGCTGGAAGTCTGGAATGTAGAATTGGCCTTAGCCTCCTGGTCTCTATACAGTCAGCCATCAAGTTATGCAAATCTTCCTCGGAGGTGCCTCCTTCCCATTGCTTCCCCTCCATTCCCACATGGCCCCCGCACCACAGTTTTGTCTACAGAAGTTTGTTAAGTATTTGCCACAAGCAAAGTATAGTGTTGCACGCTCAGGTTCAGAGCTGCCTGAGATAGATGATCTCTAGTTTCAGGCTTGTGGAAATGGCAGCAAAGTAAGAGCCCAGAGCTGGGTGTTCTCTAAGTGCCAAAAGCCAAGGACTGCCTTGAGCTCAGGATGTTCCAGCTCTTAGTCATCCCAACAAGAGATGGTCACAGAAGAATAAGGAAGCCCAGAAGCTCAGAGTAACCAGTGAGTATGATCTGCTGCAGACATGGGCCAATCTTCACTGGCACCTGCACCCCGCCTGTGGAAAAATTTTTATCCCCAATGCATTAGTTTGCTAGGGCTTCTGTAACAAAGATGGCTTAAGCAACAGAATTTATTGTCTCGCAGTTCTAGAGGCTGGAAGTCCAAGAACAAGGTGTGTCAGCAGGGCCATGCTCCCTCTGAGGGTGCTAGGGAAGGATCTGCCCCAGGTCTCTCTCCTAGTTTCTGGTAGTTTCTTGGCTTGTGACAGCTTCACTATAGTCTTCACATGGCATTGTCCCTGTGTGTGTGTTTTTGTGTCCAAATTTCCCCTTTTTATCAGGATACCAGTCATGTTGGATTAGGGCCCACCCTATTACTGTACGACCTCACCTTCACTCATTATATCTGCAACAGCCCTATCTCCAAATATGGTCACACTCTGAGGTCCTGGGGGTTAGGACTTCAGCATATGAACTTTGGGGGCACACTTCAGCCCCTAGCACTAATACACAAGTTTGAAGACAGACTTGAATTATTTTGCCATCAATATTATCTCCACCCAAACAGATGTGTTCCATTCCTCTGCAAGCCCATTTGACAAGGAGAGATATTTTGCTTTCCTTTTCTCTGGAGCTAAATTTCACCCTTGAAAAATGAGGGCTCTAATATTGAATGTCTTTTGCCCTAACCAAAAAACTGCCCAATAATCTGGAGACGCCAGGTGGAACATCATGGCCTCAGTGCTTTCCTTGGGGAAGCCTGAGCCACACCTGTCTCCTCATCCTCACCCCGTCTCGGGAACACAGAGGAAGAAGCTATTAGAGTGAGGGACAGACTCAGGCATGTTGGGCAACTTCCCTGGAGTCCCTGAGGGTTCAGCTCAGAAGCAGACACAGAGCTTGACTTCACAATGCAGCTCGCCTTTGAACCTTCCAGTCTGAAGTCCAAGGTTGTTTCTGCTCCTGAGTTCATTTTTCCTTTGACTAATTTTGCGTGGGTGGATGACTCAGACAGACACCTTTGAACTTTTAAAGATCTCTGCCTTTTAGAGTTTCTACACCAGTATCCTCGCACTCCCGTTCCTTTCTTGCCAAGTGCCTTTGATTTGGCTCCTCAATTCTTTCCTCAGTCATGCCCAGAGCCAGGTGATGGCAAGATACAGCTGGCTCCAGCTGGCACTTTGACATGGGTGTCAGGGATCCAGGAGAGTTCACTGGCCTAGGAAACAAGAGGTCAGGTACTAGAGACCATGGCTGACACCAGGAGGGGTAAACTGTGACAACCCTGGGGCCACCGGGGTGCCTTCAGAGCCCATGGTGGAGCATCTTTGCTGCATTTGATATCTCTTTCTGGGTTTGGGTGGCTAAGAGCTCAAGGGGAAAAAGCCTGCCCACAGGCCTCTCATTCTCTGCCTGACGTATGAGTATGCTCCTTACCCCACCTCTCTCCCCAGGTGCACAGGTAACAAAGCCACAGAGCAATACATCTCCCTGGACATCCCATTTACTTGAAGATGCAGGCATTCTCTTTCTGTATTAAAGCAAATATGGATATAGTATAAAATAGAAAGTTGAGGTCCCAGGGATGTATTAGGGTGAACTCCAAAGTGCATTTGGAAGATGGATTTGGGGTTCATCGTCAGCCCTGGATTGTGCTCGGGTGAGAAACATTGCTGGGGGTTTTGTTTCTTTTTATGGGAGACATAGGCTTCCTGGACAGGTGCTTGTAAACACTGCTGGTGCAGGTGGAATACAGCCAGGCCTCTGGGGTCAAAAAGTGGCTTACCCCTGCTTCTGACAGAAAGGTCTGCGCAAGGGCTATTCATCTAGATTCATCTAGAGGGAAAGGACAAACAAGACCATGTCCACAGGCTAGTGTGCTGAGATTGTGATATCCTCTTTGACTTGGACCAAAGTCAATTTCCAGGTGGTGATCCCTCTCTAGCGTCACCTCTATTGGCCCTGCTTCCCAGCCCTGGGCCCAGCCAGTACCCAAGCATGATGATCACTACTGCCCATTAGACAATCGAGCCTTTGTTTAGGAAGTTCTGGCCACTACCCCCCACCTGTCCCCTTCACGTTGGCTCTGGGGGCCACAAAACGGCAAGACATGAAATCAACAGAGTGGAGTCTTTAAAAGCCAAAGCGGCATTTTTTTTCTGCCTTTTTTCTTTAGGGCTGAATGGGCAGCTTGTTTGATGTTGATAGGTTTTGTGTTGCTAGCCCTGAAATGATATCTGAGCCTCCATCCCCCTCCCAGACTGGAGATGCTGGGCCTGCCGGGGCCGGGGAGTTAGTGATGGCCTCAGCAGTATCTGAGATCTCTTTTCCCTTCTTCATGTGGGTGCACTGTATATCATATGCCATTTTCTCCTCATTGCGATGTCTCTAGACCCTAGTATTTGAGTGAGGTCACGCTGAGATTTCAGGCTTGGTCTCTGAAACAAGCAAGAAATATTTGGGTGGGAATTGTTTTTAAAAAATAAAATAAAAACGTCCGTACAAATATCTGTAAATTGAATGAAAAAAGAATGCTATGTAGGAAATGTCCCAGCAGCAATAAGAAGAACTGATGTCCCCCTGTTTCTGGACCCTGAGATCATTTTTGAATAGCAGTTAGCTTCTCATTTGGAAATAATTAGAGTCACAGGAACTTGTGAATATGGTACAGAGAGGCCCCCTGCACCCTCCACCCAATTTTCCCCAATGGTCACATCTTACGTAGCAATAGGACGATATCAAAACCAAGAATATGATACTGGCACAGGTTTCTGTATATAAATTTTAAACATTTATATTAAACATTTTATATTTTAAAATATAAATTTTTGTATTTGAATTTTGGATATAAATTTTCATGTCTATGGGATAAATACCCAGAAGTGCAATTTCTGGGTCACATGGGAGTCATATGTTTAGTTTTATAAGAAACTGCCAAACAGATTTCCACACTGGCTGTACCATTCGCATCCTTACCAGCAATGGATGAGTGATCCAGTTTCTCCACATCCTTACCAGCATTTGGTGTTGTTACTGTTTTTTAGTTTAGCCATTCTGATCCATAGGTAATGATACCTCGTTGTGGTTTTAAATTGCATCTCCCAATAGCTCATGACGTTGAACATCTTTGCACCTTTTTGCTATCTGTATATCCTCTTCTGCTAAATGCCTTTCCATGTCTTTTCCCATTTTCTAATTGGATGGTTTGTTTTCTTATTGTTGAGTTTTGAGATACTTTAGAATTCTAGATAAGAGTCTTTTTTGAACATAAGGTTTACAAATATTTTCTCCCAGTGTGTAGCTTGTCTTTTTATCCTATTCACAGGGTCTTTCGCAGAGCAAAAGATTTTACTTTTGATGAAGTCCAGTTTATCAATTTTTCCTTATATGGGTTGGGTTTTTGGTATCAAGTCTAAGAAAGAACTCTTCGCCTAGCTATATGTCCAGATTTTTTCCTATTTTTAATAAAACTTTTATAGTTTTATGTTTTATGTTTAGCTCTATGATCATTTTTTTAGCAATGTTTTCCTTTCAGACTCATCTATGATCATTTTGAGTTAATTTTTGTGTAAGGTATAACATTTAGGTCGAGGTTCATTTTTTGCCTGTAGATGTTCACTTGCTCCAGAATCACCAAATTGCTCTTGCACTTCTGTCAAAAATCAGCTGGGCATATCGATGTAGGTCTGTTTCTGGTTTCTCTGTTCTGGTCTAGTTATCTGTGTGTCTGTCTCTCTGCCTATATCACAGTCTTAATTAATGTAGCCATATAATAAGTCTTAAAACCATGTAGATTGATTCCTTGCAGTCTATTCTTCTTTTTCAAATTTGTTTCAGCTCTTCTACTTCCTTTGTCTTTCCATATAAATTTTGGAATACTCTTGTCTACATCTACAAAAATTCTTGCTGGGATTTTGATAGGAATTGCTTAAACCTCTATATAAATTTGAGAAAAATCAACATCTTTGCTATGTTGAATCTTCCAATCTGTGAACAAGGCATATCCCTCTATTTATTTAGAACTTTGATTTTTTTCATCGGTGTTGTGTAGTTTTCGGTGTACAAGTCCTGTACATGGTTTGCTTGATTTACACCTAAGTGTTTTTTTTGAGCAATAGTAAATGATACTGAACGTTTCATTCTGCTGTCTATGTGTTCATTGCTGGTATACAGAAATGCAGTTGATTTTTATATGCCATTCGTGTATCCTGAGACCTTGCTGAACTCACTTATTATTTCTAGGAGTTTCTTTGTTGAGTCTTTGAGATTTTCCACATGGACAATCATGTCAACTGCAAATAGAGATAATTTTACTTCTTTTTCCCAATATGTGTGTGTTTTATTTCATTTCCTTGCCTTAATGGACTAGAGCTTCCAGTATTATGTTGAATAGTAGTGGTGAGAGCAGACGTCCTTGCCTTGCTGCCAATCTTAGAAGGAAAGCAGTCAGTCTTTCACTATTAAGTGTAATGTTAGCTGGGGGTTTATTACAGATATTCTTTATGAAGTTGAGAACGTTCCCCTCTGTTCCTGGTTTTCTGAGAGTTTGTACCATGAATGGGTGTTGAATTTTGTCAGGTGCTTTTTCTGCATTAAATGATATGACCATATGATTTAAATTATGACCATGGAGTTCTACTCAGCCACAAAAATACAGTGGTGATCCAGCACCTCTTGTATTATCCTGGATGGAGCTTGAGCCCATTCTACTAAGGGAAGTATCACAGGAATGGAAAAACAAACACCACATGTACTCACCATCGAATTGGTATTAATTGACTTAACTGGCCAACACTTAAGTGCACATATAGTAGTAACATTCATTGGGTGTTGGGCAAGTAGAGGGAGGAGGAGGGGATGGGTATATACACATAATGGGTGTGGTGTGCACTGTCTGGGGGATGGACATGCTTGAAGCTCTGACTTGGGTGGGGCAAAGGCAATATATGTAACCTAAACATTTGTACCCCTGTAATATGCTGAAATAAAAAAAAATTATCTGAAAAAAATAAAAATAGATTATTTTTTGAGATGATTGTAGATTCATATGCATCTGTAAGAAGTAATACAGATAGATGCCACGTACCCTTCAGCTAGATTCCCCTAATAACATAATGCAAAATGATAGTACAGTATCACAACTGGGATGTTGACATTGATACAGTCCAGATGCAGAACATTTCCATCACCACATGTATCCCTCATGTTGCCCATTTATGAACACATCTACTTCCCTCCCATACCTAATCCCTCCTGAATCCCTGGTACCCACTTATCAGTTCTTTGTTTCTATAGCTTTGTCATTTCAAGAATATCATATAAATGGAATCGTATAGTATGTAAACTTTGGGGATTGTCTTTTTCACTCAGCATAACTCTCTGCAGATTAATTAGGTCATTGTGTATATCAACAGTACCTTTCTTTGTATTGCTGAGTAGTATTCCACGGTATACATGTACTACAGTTTGTTTAGCCATTCACCCATTGAAGCATTTCTAGGTTGTTTTCAGTTTTGGGCTATTATGAATAAAGCCTACTATAAACACTTATGTGCAGGTTTTTGTATAAATACAAGTCTTCATTCCTTTGGGATAAATGCCCACGAGTGTAATTGCTGGGTCATATAGTAGTTGCATGTTTAGTTTTTTAAGGAATTGCCAAACTGTGCCAGAAGTGCAATTTCTGGGTCATATGGGAGTTGTATGCTTAGTTTTATAAGAAACTGCCAAACTGATTTCCAGACTGGCTGTACCATTTACATCCCCACCAGCAATGTAAGAGTGATCCAGTTTCTCTACATCCTCACCACCATTTGGTGTTGTCATTATATTTTTTACAATGATAAAAGTCATATAACAATTCAGTAGCATTTAGTACATTCATAATATTATGCAACCATCACCTTTGTCTAGTTTCTAAACATTTGCATCACCCCCAAATAAAAACTCCTACTCATTAAGCAACTAGTCCCCATTCTCTCCCTCCCGTCATGTCCTGGCAACCACTAATCTACTTTCTGTCTCTATGTATTTACCATTTCCAGACATTTTATATAAATGGACTCATACAGTATGTGACCTTTTGTGACTGGCTTCCTTCACTTAGCATAATGTTTTAAAGGTTCATCATGTTTCAGTGTGTTATCAGTACTTCATTCCTTTGGATGGTGAATAATATTCCACTGTATGGAATTTTGTTTATTCATTTATCCGTTGATGGACATTTGGGTTGTTTCTGCTTTTGATTGTTGTGAATAGTACTGCTATGAACATTTGTGTAGAAGTATTTATTTGAGTACCTATTTTCAGTTCTTTTAGGTATATACCTAGGAGTGGAATTGTAGGGTCAAATAGTAATTCTATGTTTAATTTCTTGAGAAATCATCAAACTGTTTTCCACAGTGACTACAACATTTTACATTCCCATCAGTAATGTATGAGGGTTCCAATTTTTCCACCTCCTTGACAACACTTGTTATTTTCATGTTTTTTTTATTATAGACATCCTAGTGGGTGGGAAGTGGTGTGTCACAATTTTGATTGGCATTTTTCTAACAACTAATAATGTTGAACATCCTTATGTGTGCTTATTGACCATTTATATATCTTCTTTGGGGATGTGTCTATTCAAGTCCTTTGCCCATTTTTTTATTGTGTTGTTTGTCTTTTTATCATTGGCTTGTAAGACTTATTTGTGTATTATGGATACTAGGTTTTTATTGACAGGATTTGGAAATATTTTCTCCCATTCTGTAGGTTATCTTTTCACTTTCTTGATAATGTCCTTTGATGGGCAAAAGCTTTTAATTTGATGAAGTCTAATTTATCTACTTTTTTTTTCTGCACGTTTTTGGTGTCATAGCTAAGGATCCATTGCCAAATCCAAAATCATGAAGATTTACCTTTATGTTTTCTTCCAAGAGTTTTATAATTTTAATGCCTATGTTTAGGTTGCTGACCCATTTTGAGCTGAGTTTTGTATATGATGTGAGGTAGGGACCCACTTCATTTACTTGCATGTGGGTATCCAGTTGTTGCAGGACTATTTTTTGAAGAGACTATTCTTTCCCCCATCGAGTGATCTTGACAACCTTGTTGGAAATAAATTGGCCACAGATTTATGGGTTTATTTCTGATTTCTCAAGTCTGTTCCATTGATCTATATGTCTATTCTCATGTCAGTACTACTACACTGTTTTGATTACTGTAGCTTCATAGTACTGTAGCTTCATGGTAAATTTGGAAATCAGGAAGTGAGTCCTCCAACTTTTTTTTCTTTTTTCAATATTATTTTGAGGTACTCATATGATTTTTATTCTTTTCTTTTTAATATGGTGCATCACATGGATTGACTTTTGAATATTGAGCCAGCTTTGCATCCCTAGAATAAACCCAACTTGATCATGGTATATAATTCTTTTCATAAAGTGCTACAATTTTCGTAAGGACTTTTGTGTCTATATTCATAAAAGATATTGGTCTATTGTTTTCTATTTTCATATAGTGCTTGTCTTTGCTGTCAAGATAAAACAATGAGGTGGGAAATGTTCTCTCCTCTTTTCCTTTCTGGAAGAGTTTATGTAGAATTGGTGCTAATTCTTTTTTTTTCTTTCACTAGACATGTTTCCTGCATGGTTTGTCTCCCCAGTCATTGTCCACAGGACTCTGGGAAGTCGTAGGAATATGCAGGTGCAGACACAAAGCCCAGCTTTATCTCCAACATTGCGGAAAGGGACTGTACATCACAGGGCAGAGCCCCATGCTCCCCTATGCCACCTGGACGGAGCCTGAGTAGAGTGACCTCCCCGGGTATCCATGGTAGACAATTGGTGCTAATTCTTTAAACAGTTGGCATAATTCTCTAATTAGGCCATTGGAGGCTGCAGTTTTTATTTTAGGAGATTTTTTAAATTATGAATTTGATTTGTTTCATAATTATAAGTCTATTCAGATTATTTCACATTGGATAAATTTTGATAGTTTGTACTTTTAGTATGATTGATCAATTTCATCTAAGTTTCCAAATTTATATGTGTAGAGTTGTTCATAGTATTCCCTAATCTTTTTCACGCCTGCAGGGTCTGTAGTAATATCCCCTTTTTCGATATTAGTAATTTGTATCTTCTCTTTATTTCCTTGTCAATCTTGCTAGAGACTTGTTAATTTTATTAATTTTGTCAAAGAACTAGCTTTTTTCCCATTGAGTTTCGTTATTGTTTTTCTGTTTAATGTTATTGATTTTGGTTCTTTATTATTTTCGTACTTCTACTTGCTTTGGGTTTATTTTGCTCTTCTTTTTCTAGGTTCTTTAAGTGGGAACTTAGATTATTGATTTTAGACTTTCCTTCATTTCTAATGTAAGCATTTAGTTCCATAAATTTTCTCTCAGCTCAGCTTTACTGATGTTCCACAAATTTTGATATAGTGTATTTTCATTTTAATTCAGTTTGATGTAGTTTTTATTTCTCTTAAGACCTTCTTCTTTGACCCATGAATTTATTAAAAGTGTGCTTTTTAATATGTGAGTGTTTGGAGATTTTCATGTTGTCTTTCTGTTACTGTTTCCTAATTTGATTCCATTATAATCAGAGAAAGTATCATGAATTATTTTAATTCTTTTACATTTTTTGTGGCATTTTATGGTCCAGAATATGTCTATCTTGGTATATATTCTTTTGATGCTTGAAAAAAATGTAAATTTTATTGTTTTTCAGTGAAACATTCTATAATGTCAGTTAGGTCCTATTGAAACCTTTTGTTTGGTTCAAAACTTGCTGATTTTCTGTCTAGTTGTTCTATCAATTGTTGAGAGAGGCTGTTGAAGTCTTCAACTATAAATGTGGATTTTTCTATTTCTCCTTTCAATCCTAATAACATTTGCTTCTTATGTTTTGAAGCTCTGTTGTTTAGAACACACATATTTAGGGTTGCTATGTCTTCTTGGTTGATTGACCCTTTTATCGTTATGTAATGTCTTTAGCCATCCCTGGTAATTTTCTTTGCTCTGAAGTCTACTTTATTACTAGAGCCACTTCTATTTTTTTAAATCTTTGTCTTTTATTTGGTATATTTAAATCATTTTCATTTAATGTAGTTATCAATATAAGTTAGTGCTTAGTTCTGCCCATTTAATTTTGTTTTCTGTTTATTTTCTGGTTTTTGTTTTTCTCTTTTCTTTTTTCTGACTTCCTGTGGGTTAGTTGAACAATTATTAGAATTCTGTTTGATTCATGTATAGAGTTTTTCAGTCTATATTTTTGTAAAGCATTTTTAGTGGTTGCTCTAGGTATTACATACGTATATACACACATATAACTTATAATTGTCTATTGGTGTTGACATTTTGCCAGTTTCAGTGAAGTGTAGAAATCTTACTTCTTTTCATTCCTTTACCTCCCTCCTCATTTATAATGTAATGATGTTAAATATTTTTTCCACATACATTTAGAACCACATCAGATAATGTTATAGTTGGTGCTTCAACCATGAAACATAATTTAGAAAACTCGAGAAGGAACGTCCATGATATTTATCCATATTTTTCTCTCTCCATTGCTCTTTCTGCCTTTCTGATGTTCAAGATTTTTTCTTTTATCATTTCTTTTCTGCTTAGAGAATTTCTTTTAGAGATTCTCTTAGTAGAAGTCTGTTGTTGACAAATTCTCTTAGTTTCCCTTCATCTGAGAATGTCTTGATCCCCCTTCCATATCTATCTGTAGCATATTCTCACTGAGTATAGAATTCTGGGTAGATAGATCTGTTTTTACTGTACTTGAAAAATATTGTTTCACTTCCTTCTGGCTTCCATGGCTTCTGATCAGAAGTCCACTGTCATTAAATGTTTTTTTTTTTTCCTCTGTAGGTAAGGTGTCATTTCCCTCTCACTGCATTCAAGACTTTGTCTTCACATTTCAGAATTTTGACTATGATGAGTCTTAGAATGGATTTCTTTGGACTTATACTGTTTGGGGTTCATTCAACTTTTTTAATTTCAAGATTTATGTCTTTTGCCAGATTTCGGGAGTTTCGGACATTATTTCTTTGGATACTTTTCTCAGTCCCATTCTCCCTTTCCTCTCCTGAAATTCCAATGACATGAAAGTTACATCTTTTGTTAATAATCCCATATGTCCCTGATTCTCTTTTCATTGTTTTCTAGTCTGTTTTCTTTCTGTTTGTATTGGGTAATTTCTGTTGTTCTATCTTAATTCTTTCCTTTGTCCTTTCTATTATTCTCTTGATCCCTTCCATTGAGTTTATGTCAGTTATTGTATTTTGCAGTTATAAATTTCTATTTGGTTCTCCTTTATATTTTCTGTTTCTTTGCTGAGAATTATATTTCCTTGCTGAGACTTTCTCTGTTTTTTCACTTGTTTGAAGCATGGTTATAATTGTTGGTTGAAGCATTTTAAAATTCTTGTCAGATAATTCTAACATCTGTGTCATCTTGCTATTGGCATCTCTTGATAATATTTTTCATCAGTGTGAGATCTTCTCAGTTCTTGGTATGACAAGTGCTTTTGTATTAAAACTTGGATATTCGGGGTATTGTGTTAAAAGAATGGATCATATTTAAATCTTCTGTTTTAACTGACTTCCTCTGACACTGTTCTGCCATGGAAGGGGGACACCATCTTATTTCTGTCAGATGAGTACAGAAGTCCAGGTTTCCCATTTAGCCTTCATTGATATTAGGGAGGCTAGTCGCATTACTGCTGGGCAGGGTTCAGAGTTCCAGCTCCCCACTAGGCCTCTAGTAATACCACCCTAGTAGAGATGGGGAAGAGCACCTCATTACTTCCAAGGGAAGGTGAAGTCTAGGCACCCCCCCCACTTGCCCTTTGCTGATGGCATGGAATGGGACTGCAATTTTTCCATGGTGTTTAGCTGGATTAGCATACAGGTATTATCTAAAGGTTTTCTGTCCTGATAGGCTACCCGTTTCCTGGCCTTTTGCTAGAAAGAGCAGGCTTTTGTTGGGGCCTTTTTGTCAGTGCCCATTGGCATTCTGGGTTATGGGTTTCTTCAGCTCCAAGTCTGGCATATATAAGGCAAAAATAAAATCCAGGGAACCCAATGCTACATGATTCCTCAGGTCCCAAGGTCCCTAGCCAGTCTACCTTTTTATTTCCACCTTTTGGCATCTTCTTATGTTTGTTTTACATGTAATGTCCAGAGGTTTTAGTTGTACACAGTAGGAGAATGAGACAAAGTACTTCTCAATCTTTCCAGAGGTAGAAGTTTGGACATTGAGATTTTAGAGCCTGATGCTATATTGCCAAGGAGGTTTATGGGAAATAGAACTATCTTTGTATATGAATGCCTTAACAAAGCTCTTATTTCAGGTCTACTCATGAAAAGCAAAAAGAAATGATGGCTTTCTCTGGGTTTGCATGTGTCTGCTTATCTATTGTGGAGAGCATACATTGGAGTAGACGTGGTCATATCCTGCCCAGTTAGTTTCCTTTAAACCAGTGCACCAGGGTTTCATGAGCCCCTTCCAATATCCATTGGTTCCTTTTGGTGTCTATCAGGCTTTGAACTGTTGGTCAGCTCATTTGGCTGGGTCCTAACCAGGCCAGAATTGGTGGCTGCTCCTTCTATGGACCATAAGGCTTACTCTAGTAGAGCTGAAGGGGCCCTAAGTCATCACCTGATTCAACCACCATGTTTTTCATATAAGGAAACTGTGTCTCAAAAATCAGAAGAGCCTTTCCGTGGGTCCCACTACATATCACACAAAAGCAAAGCCAGACCTGGGACCCACATTCCCTGCCTGTAAGCCCAGAACTTTGTTCTGCCCCCTGGCCAATGACTGCCATTTCATCCCAGCCAACTGCCTCACAGAAGTGGCCCTCATCCTTTGGGATGGGGGTGCTCGATGAGGGTGGTGGGGTGGGGAGAGAGACAGGAAAAGAATGTGGTTGACTCCACACAAACCTGTCCTCAAAGTGAAAGTCTGTGATTCATGGGGTCAATGGTCTCATCTTGGTATCTGAAAGACAGTGTACTTTTTGTCTCCCTAAGCCCTGTGTCTAGGTCGTTTGGGAAGCACCTTGGAGAGTCAAGAATAAAATTGCAGGTCAAACAATGGATGACTGGAAAAGTCGGCTTGTAATCAAGAGCATGCTTCCCCATTTCGCCGTGGTGGGAAATCGTCAGGAGCCCAGAAAGCTCCAGGAATCGGTCAGATAATGGGCTATGGGGGGAGGGGGGTGTTGAATGCTTCTAATCTTAAACATGAACATAAGATATGTTATTGAAATTCTCTGTGCAAGTTTGGTGGCAGGGAACCCACCCCAAATATGAGAAGCTCAAATGTGATCTAGAAAAGATCTGGGAGATGAGCTGCCTCTGCCCCTTGTGGGTTTCTGGAAGAGTTGGAAATACAGTCCAAGGCTCCACCTGGACTGCCAGTTCGGTGATCTCTGCACTGCACCCCTTCGAGGAGAAAAAAGAGGAAAGATGAGAGGGAAGAAAATCCTGCTTTTTCTCTTAATAGAAACCAGTCAGAACAGCAAGCACTGGATATATTGCTTGAGCTTCCTAGTATGACTGAGAACAAGAAGCCAGTGGGTAGAACACAGAAAGGGCTTCCCATTCAACTATCTGGCCCTAGTGTCCTTTTTAAAACTCATTTGACACACTTCTACTTTCCTCCTGGGGAACCCAGACATCATCCAAGTGTCTGGAACTCAGCATTAGGGATTGCATTGACAGTTCTAGGGGCCAGGATGATGATAGAAGGGGCCATGAGAGCCATTGGCTGGTTGAATTTGACAATAAAAGCCTGCAACACTGTCAGTCTATCAAGATTAGCTCAGTTAGCAGGAGTTGCAGCAAACACAATGGCTGTTATCTCAGGGTATTAGGCCCACAGAGGAGTGGCTTGCTTAATCTCTGAAATTAATAGAGCAGAGAGGAAATTGCTCTATTAAACCCTATAGAGAAGGAAGGGTCTGCTTCCTTCCTGTTCATAGAACCAGGATCCCTGGGCTCTGAGGTAATGCCATTTCACATAACTAGAGGGCCTGTCTTCTCCAATTCCCAGGGCAATCCACTTTCAGCAAGTCAGCTTTCTATTTATTTTGAGATTCTGATATGTGCACAGGTGTGGGACAAGTGACTGAAATATTGGTTCTTTTTTTTCCTCATTGTCAACCACCAACAATGTATTGAGAATGTGATATTGAGTTGATTTTTGTGGATGTTTACAAAACTTGATTTACTGACATCCCACGCGATGGCAGTAAGGTGGGATGGCAGAGATGGAAGTAGTACTTGGCCAGCAGCCTGTCTTCCAAATGGCCAACCTTTAGTCAGGCATCTTCTAGAAGGACATCTTTAACCTCCATCCTAATTACCCTTTTTATTTTTTTCTTCTTTTTTATGATCAGCAACTGAGTCAGTAATGGAAAACTTCCTGGTAATGCACTCAGAGTTCATGATCAGTTTCACCATGACTTTAAATTTCTCCTTTGTTTCCCACTTGTTTCCATTTACTTGGGCCAAATCCTAGGAGAAAAGGGTGGGTGGGTTGTAGTTGCAAGGATCCTCTTTCTCTTCTGCTCACCCCCTCCACCTACACTCTTTTTAAAAGTTGGTTTTGATCACTACAGAGCTCAATGCTGTATTCCAGAGAACACTGTGCTTAGAATAGGTCCTTGGAGTAGCCATCCGTGTCCTTACTCTGCAGAACTTGTCACTGCTTACACCATTCAGGGCTTGACTTCTATTTGCAGGTGGCTTTAGAGCCATTTGTAAGCCTTGCTCAAACTCACATTTATTGCATTAGAGTCACACCTTGGACTAGATCAAAATCACCCTTTCTGCCTCCTCTGTGGCACACCTCGTTCTCTACCTTTGGCTCTGACTGGCCCATTTCTGGAACTCCAAGCTGTCCTAGAAGACAAGGGTTCTCCCCAGTGGAGGGGATCCAAAAAATATGCCTCAGGCTCCGAAAGCAACTCCTTCAGATGAGTCTTCGTCACAGTTGAAACCACATTTGTCTTCTTGACACTGAAAGATGCCACTCCTTTGGCTGGGCCTGCCAGTTGCTACTACTACCATCAGGGAGCACGGGGCAGCTCTTGGTCGGAGAACAGCTGAATTTTCATGGTTAGTCAATCCGTGTAGCCTCCAGAAGGTACCTGGTGCTAACATCAGACCCTGTTGCACATGCTAAGGATCTGGGCATTTGGATGCTTATGGACTGAGGGACAGAGGCTGACAGATTAAAAGTACAATGGCCTGGGAGTCCACCAAGAAAACTGCAGTCCACACAAGCTATTGCAGGGTCTGGCCTAGAACGTGAGTGGCAGAAGGAGGTCCTTTGCAAGAGCTAGGCTTACATTTCCAGGGTGTGGCCTTAGCTGGATCTCAGATGTTTTTATTGTTTTCTCTCCCTTTGACACTTCATAACATCTTGGGATGACACCCTGAACACTAATCCCAGGAAAATGGGCACATCTGGAAGCACGTTTTTTCCACCATCTCCTCATCCTGAAAGCATTCCTAACAAGAGAGCTGCTTCAAGCATTCAGCTTAACTGGTTCTCTTGTCCTTTACTGAAAAACACGCTAACAAAGAAAAAAAAGTCTCAAATCAGTCTTGAAATATAATTATATCAGTCCCAGAGGAGAGTTCTTTTTAAACAGCCCTTAGATTTACATGTGAATAATTGTGTTCCCCCTTACAGGAAAATGTGAATCTGGTGTGATAGTTGTTCTTAGCCTAAGAGTAAGGCTCAGGATGCCTGAGTTCTAGGCCTGCATCTACTGTTATCTAGCCATGGGGTTTTCCCCATCTTTTGCTATCCCTGAGAACAAAGTTCAAATGAACCAAAAGTAAGAATAACCACCTTTAATTGGGCACTGACTACATGCTAGGCACTTTGCTAAGCATCTGGGGGACATTATCTCCTGTAACACTCATGATAACCCTGAGAAGAAGAGGTTATTATTATCTGTAGGAAACTGAGGCTCAGAGAGGTTAAGCAACTTGACCAAAGTCACAGACCTAAGAAGTGGCAGATCTCAGAGCCCAGTGTATCAGCATCATACTTTGCTGCCTCTTAGATCTAAAGCACATTGGAAACCACAAGATGCTGAATTCATGCCATGAATTCATCATAAGAAATCTCAGTGATCCAAGTACCTTTTCAGCATTTGTTCATTCATTCAGTAGCATGATTGCTTAATGACTCTTGTGATCTGGAGAAAAGAAGAATTTTACCACTTGAACATTTGGAGATCTATCCAAGGTTAATAAGGTATCCAGTCTCTGTATGGAGTTTTAACAGGATGCAGAACATTTGGTCCTTCCCTTTGATGTTAAGATCTTGACTCTTCCCCCAAATCAGTAGGTCAATTGGTTGCTGGTGCGAGGCTCTCAAAGGCTTTAGCACTCCGAATTGGGAGTGCTATGGAGCCTGAGTGGAGTTGGGATTCAGTGTGCATGTCACATGTCTCTCTGTCTCAGTATACACCTCACTGCAAGTTGCAAAGATTCCCCTAGCTCTGAGCAGCCACCCGTTCCATTCATAAGGCAGCTCCTAGACAAAATGGGGATGTTACAGTCACGAAATGTACCATTGGAGAAGGTAGGGGGCACTGTACTCTTTGCATATCTTCTGTGTTCAGCCATTTAATGCTAATAAATGACTCACTCTATAGGTTACAATGACTTGCCACCCTCGGTATTACTTCTGGGTTTCCCAGCCACTCTGTGGCTGGGGGGAGAGGATTTATTATCATTGTCCTTTATGGATAAAGATAATAAAGTATGAGAAATATAGTGACTTTCAGGAGGATGGCCATCCAGAAAGTGGGGAGCTACACCAAGAGCTGTCATTTGGTTGGCCCTGAGTGCAGTGTGCTTTCCACACACAGTGCGACCAAAACCAACCCCTCAGCACATCTCCTTCTTACTTCTAAATGAAGGTGGGGCTGAGGAAGGAGCCCCAGCATAATGGGGTATGTGGAGGATTTGGATGGCTATAAAAATGCTGGCCCCATTCTATCCATCCTTCTCCATTAGACTGGTGACCTTAGAAATAGCCAATAAGAAGAGCTCTAGTCACCTTTTTCCCTGGTGTATGATCAGGTTCAAGATTTGTAACCATCAGCTTTGGAGGCACATGCTTTTCCTAGCAAAGAGAGTGCTGGACTCAACAAGAAGACCTCAGACTTGATTCCAGAGCTAGAGCTAGCACCTTGTGAGACCTTGAGCAAGTCCTTTTCCCCTTGAGGTCAGAGGGCGTGGGTGTGGTCTCTAAGGACCCGTCTATCTCTGGCCTTCTGCCACACTTCCAGAGTCCCTTCTGTGTGCCCAGCCCTGTGCTAGACATAGTCTAGGAGCAAATTATGGCCAGGTTTCCTCCACTGGGAACAAATCCATCCTACTCTGTAGTTCTTGGTGGAACCAGGAGGAGAGTGGCTTTCTTGTGCAAAGTACTTTGTGTGCATTATCTCATTTGCTCCTGTGATATAGGGATTGATATTTTCACTTCCCCAAAGTGGAGGCTGAGGCTCAGAGATGACGGGGATTTTCCCAGGTATCACACAGACAGGAGGCTGTAAGGTCGGCCCTCAAACTCAAGTGCCTGCCTCCAAAGTTCCTCCTCCTTTGCTGCTTCCCATTTCCAGACTAGGAGCTCAGATATCTGTGGGGCCTTCTGGTGCTCAGCCTAGAGCAGTGGACAAAAGAGTCCCAGATGTCCTGGAGCTTTTGTTCCAATGCCAGAGACAGCCCATATACAAGTGGAATGGAAGCATCTTTACTTCATCCTGGTGGCTCCCTGGAGCCTTCTGACTGACATCATCCGCTGCCCAGCCTAACAGAAAGACAAGCTATTTAACAGCCTTGTGGGGAGGTGGGGACAGCCAGCCGGAACTAGAGTGAGTTGTTTGAACAGCACTCTTTGAAGCCTCGAGAGGAAGCCCAGGTTTGGGGGGTTGAGTCTTTGCCAGCATCCCCTGCTTCATGCAGGCTGTAGGCATGTCACAGGTGCAAAAGCTGGCCCCAAGACCCAGGTGGTCCCAGGGGCCAGCTCATCAGGGAGGCAACTGTCCCTGTCACTTCCTGAGATCTCGCAGGAGCCCCTGGGCCTCATTTTTCGCATCAGTGAAGTAGGGTTAATAACTCCGCTCTCTGCCTACATCAGGGTTTCTGGGATGATGATGAACAAGGCAGGGATGTGCACATGTTCTAAACCACACAGGGCATGACTGCTGTGAGCACTTTTTTAATGATAGGAGGTCAGAATTGGCTCCAAGTTTTTTGCCATCAGAAGGGTGATGGGAAATATGTGTCCTGACCCCCGGGGGATCCCACAGTCTCATCAGCAGCCCCACTGCACCAAGGAGAGCTGGATTTATGGTGTCGCTATGAGCATTCTGGGTCAAGGGCTGCAATGCGTATGCGCCTTTCTATTTTGGGGATCCTCCCTGTGGAGCACGCAGCTGTCCGCTCCCTTTGCTCCCTCCTCCTTCTCCTGCAGTAATGGCCCTTTCCTGTTCCAGACATCTGACTTGCCTTCACACAGATCCCTTGCACAAGGGCTGAGCACTGCTCAGCTTGCAGGACACCACTGGACTTGGCATCTGGGTTGTGCCTGGGTAGCCTTGCTCAGCAAACCGGTGACCTGCAAATCACATTCTGTTTGAAAGGGAGGATGGGAGAGGAGCTCCACTTTGCAGCTGGCTTCTGCAGGCATCGGGGAGCTTGACAATGCCTATTTCTGAACTTTGAGGTACTCCTCTGGCTTTGTCTGCATTCCTGCCTAGTCCCTTCCCTCAGTTTCCTTGACATTAGTCCGAAGGTAACAAGTATCTAGAGGCAGAACTGCCCCAGGGAGGAGAGGGGACGCTGCTGGACTCCAGGGCAGAGTTGAGGCTCAGGCTCCACTCCCATCTAGGGAGTGCGCAAACCAGGAGGCCATGCTCTGGGGGTGTGGACCTGGGGCTCTCCAAACTCTGCACTGGCCTGTGCAGGCTGAGGCCTCTTGCTTTCACTGAAAGTCCCCAGCTGGAGGACTCAATGTTTCTCCTTTTACACATAGATATTTGGGTTATAAGCTGCCTCTGGGATGCCACATTTCAGACTTGTGGGGGAGAGGGGAGCATGTGCTTCTCAGATTTGGGCTACAGGTTTTGATCTCTGCAGTTGATATAGAATAATTTGTCCAAACCCTCCCTCCTCCTCTTTTCCTCTCCTTACCCTCCCCTTCCTTCCTGACTTTCCCTTCACCTCCTTACCCCCTCCTCCCTTATTGCCAGATCCCCAACCCACAAATTCCAAAGTTAGAAAGGCAAGCATGAGCCACAGGCCTGTGGATTTCACCACTGGGGGCCCAGACCCAAGGCCCAGGCATGGCTCTGCTGTCACTGCCTCCCTCCCTCTTGCCCCCCTCTCCCTCACCTCCGCTTGCAGAGACCCACCTTTGTCCACCTCCCTCCAGTGCTGCAAGTTTCATCACCTTCCCGAGCTCCACCCAGCGCTCACTCCCTCCCTGACCCCGAAAGCTGCTGCTCCTGTGACCCTGCAGCTGGGGCTCAGGGCCTGGCACACAGAAAGTGCTCAATGGGCAGTGGCAACTGTTTGTCTTGGCCAGAATTTCCCTTAGAAATTGTCCAGGCTACCTCCTTTGTGAGACACAAGAGAAGGTCAGGGGCACACAGAGGGGAAAGGGCATGCCCCAAGTCATTGGACCAATTAGTGAATTCATCACAGTTTTTGACAAGTGATCAGGTCTAGGTCTCACACTGGAAATGGGGGGGGAACAAGATCATTTGTAGAGTACCATCTTCTTCAGTGGTAAATTCAAATCTGCAGATGCCAGCTGAGCCCTGGCATGAGGCCAGGCACTTTGCGGGTACGGAGATGAGCAGGAAACCACCCTGGCCTTCAGAATGTTGCATGGTGGAGGTGGGCAATGCTTAGGCCGAACATGGCAGCCTCAGGGGTGGCCAGAGCACCTAAGATTGGAGGGGAAGAGGTAGGAGGTGAGGGGAATTATCATAGAGACACCAAGGGCCCAAGGGAGGAGGGTGTGTTTTAATCTGCTAGACAATGAAAATTGTTCAACAGCCTACAAGGCTGTAAGACAAGGCTGCAGGAGATGCTATTTCCCTCCTCTGCCTGGCACCCGCCAACGCTGTGTAGTAAGAAGCCTCAGTGCAGGGAGAGCATAGCATTTGGGACTGCCGCATAACTCGCACAGTTCAGAAAGGCTCACCTAACTTGCACCATGGTACAGATCTTTAAGCTTTTCTGCTCCAAGAAAGCTACCTGCCCACTCCCCTGTGAGAAGGGGCCTATCTGGCCCCTGTAGTGTGAGGAGGGCAATTTAGAAAGAACGCATTTCCCTCTAAGAAGATGCTCATCTCACACTCTAGGTCAGGGATTGGGAAACTATAGCCTGTGAGCTAAATCCAGCCCACAGGCTGTTTTTGTAAATAAAGTTTTATTAGCACACAGCTATGCCCTGTCGTTAGCATGTTGTCTACTACACAGAGTTGCAACAGAGACCGTACGGCCTACAAAGCCTGATATTTACTATTTCTTGAGAGTTCTTGCCTCTACACCTGTCCCTTTTCCTCCTATAACATTCATTTCTCCTCCCACAAAGAGCTTTTCCAAATAGACGGAGACAGTCCTTCCTCTGCTTAACCCCCTACTCATGGCTTCCCACTATGAACAACATACAATCAAGCCCCTTCCCATAAACTTCAAGGCCCTCGGCCAGCTCATGGTGACTTCCCCAGCTCACTGTGCACCAGGCATGCTGGCCGCCTGCCTGGCCCTGAAACAGGCCCAGAGCCTTCCCCCAGGGCCTTCCTGCTTGCTGCCCTCCTGTGTGGAGTTGGCAGCACCCTTTCCTGCCCTGCTCCTTCCTGCATTCAGACCTTCACTTAAATGTCTCCTCCTCAGAGGAGCCACCAGCCACTCTATCATATCACCTGATTTTGTTTGTTTGTTTGTTTGTTTAATTTTTTTGTATATATATATATTTTAATTGGGGGAAAGCATTTACAGTACAATGTTTACAGTCACAATTTGTAGTGAGCTGATTTCCCAAAATATATTACCACTCAAGTTGACTTATCTTGTCACATTCAAAAACCTACTCTGTCAAAGTAGTCCAGAGAGTACACACATAGTGCTCCAACTGTACCTACGTACAACGAACACTTCATTTTAAGTGTACAATTAAATGATTTTCAGTGAATTTACCGAGGTGTACAGTTAATCACATGAATCAGTTTTTGAGGAATTTCTTTCCCCTATTGAGACCCCTAATTCCACTCCCCAACTATGTTTCAAGCATATCCCACCCCTCCACAGTGACCCCCCATGTCGCTCAGACTTGGGTCTACCCCCCACCCTCCAATTCCCCAGTGTTCACTCCCACCCTTTGAGCACCATAGTGTTAATCAGTCAATACCAGTTTGATGGTGAGTACAAGTGGGACCCATTCTTCGCCTCAACAAAGCAGAGGAAGAAAGGGAACACAGAAACAAGAGACGAGACCCTTTTTCAAAGAAA